>CM042427.1:5737500-5932500 GCA_023631565.1 Gymnocephalus cernua | reverse complement strand
CATCCAGGAATGCTGTGTGGACTAGCCGGACCCTCCTCCACAGCGCTGAGGAGGAAGGATGCGAGACTAGGCGAACCCCAGCATCTACACTACACAGAAAGAACCCAGCCACCCTGCGGATGTAAACCAAACAACTTTTGTTGTGAGGGGACAGTGCTCACCACTAAAGTGCCAACCCCATTATCTATAGTTCTACCTGTCTGGATCTCCTTATTGACATTTCTCATTGCAGTCTACACAGACACTGTTCTTTTTTTAGTTTTTACCAAAAGGTAAAACCAAAATATTACAGTCTTATAAATCTGAATTACACCTGGGATCTGTACGTTATCACTTTGGATATGCCTACATAATGTGCAGAATATAGTAAATCTGGAAGATTATATTTATTCCTGTACTGTAAAAACAACAAACTTCATGTAGGCTATCTTAGAAACAAGGAAAACAAATGTCAAGGACACTTAATGTACCCCTTTAACTTCCTTTCCCTATATTTGAATGGGTACTTGTGAGAAAGGTACACCATCTCCTTTACCCGAGGACCCATGCCTATTGTACCCTTATATTTGAGTTGTCTGTTGCCCATCTGTTAGGCTGCCTTCTGTGCTTCTTAACAAAAAGATTTTGTTACAGCCCTTATACACACACACACACACACACACACACACACACACACACACACACACACACACCTGTGAGCTTGGGTCTTTGCTCCTTTGGGCTGACAGAAAGGCTACAGCCATAAAGTACTCTGGCCACTCCAGGTAGTCTTCCCGTTTAGTAGTTGTGCTGCTAAAAGAGAAACAACACATGAAAAAGACAGAGAGAATGATGAAAAGTTTTTATCTTAGATCACAAAACCTATGAGCCTTTGACTTTTTGATCTAAAAGTGTAACGTACATAAAACATATTTTAAAAAATTCATGCAAATACCACAATAAGCAATACATACTTAATTTTGAAAAGTTGCAACCAGCAAATTGCTGGTTTTGAGTTTTTACTTACCTACTTGATTAACAAAAAATGTTATCAATGATAGTTCTCAACTAATTTATCACGTAATCCATCTTCCAGCATTAGTGCTCACTTTAGGCCTGCTTTATCAAACATATACTGTTACTAAAACCAGCGGTGGAATTTAACAAATTAAGCGAGCAGTATACTTGCCATTCCTGACCTGTCGTGCGACAGTGTGACGTCATGGGAGCACCGTAACTGTTTATACTCGCGCGTGGTGGTCACAACACTAGTTGCAGTCTTCTCCTGAACAGAGGTTTCGCAACTGAGAAAAGGCTACCGACTTTGCTATTTCTATGGACTAGAAGAAGGAAAAAAAAAAGGTAAACAATGGCAGAACTGGCAGCAGCATTGACATCAATATCAACAGTGGCTATGAAGATATTGGAGTCAATTCATGAGGAAGAACAGCTGCTTTTCAGCCTGCTTGCAAAAAAAACAAAGAAGGTGGAATGTTTGTCCTTTGAATACTGCCAAATATGTTGAGTTCAATATTCTCGTGAAACAAATGAGGATGATAGACGAAGAGAAGCACTTTGAATACTTCAGAATGTCTGCACAACGATTCGATGACAGGTCTACTTCGTCGGATCAAGCCTTTCATTCACCAGAAAAGAACTCATCTTAATGGCCGTTTTACAGTGGCCGCAGCCAAGCTGGCGCGCGCCACTGTGACGTCAAAATGACGTAGATCTTGCCGGCGTGCCTGGATTTATAGCACGCGAGCAGAAGTTGCGCACCACTCTTTTTTTTTTCAGTAGCAGCAAAAACAAAAGCAACAAAGCAGAAACAGGAAGCATGAACGAGCTCCTGGGCAACCGGATGCCAGGACTCTCAGAGTGACTGCAAGTATCTCTGGTAAACTTACTGGGTTAAGATGAGTTCTTTGTGAATGGTGAATGAAAGGCTTGATCCCACCAAGTAGCTCATCCAATCAAATCGAAGCACTGACGTCAATGCTGCTGCCTGTTCTGCCGTTGTTTATCTTTTTCTTCCGTTAGCGCCACCTCTGTTCAGGAGAAGACTGCAACTAGTGTTGCGACCACCAGCGCGAGTATAAACAGTTACGCCGATCCAATGACGTCACATTTTTGTGCGCCAGCTGGGCTGTGTCTAATGTGTAACAGCCTTAGCCCAATAAGTTTACGAGAGAGACTTGCAGTCACTCTGACCGTGGATTTCCACCGGCTGCGTAACTGCTGCGGAACGGCTCCGCTGCGAATGGCTCCGTGTTCCGCCGTCCGTCAATACCCACTGGATCCGGAGTTGTTGCGGAACGGCTGCGGCCAGGACTGACAGCTGTAGTCACGAGGACCCACTAGATCTCGCGAATTCACGCAGAATAGAACCACAAAACCACCAACAGTTTGTTTCTATTCCGAGGAGTAGAGAGGAAACAACTCTGTGCTGTGTTTTCAAGGTGTAGTGAAGAGAAATATGATCCGCCGTCAGCACGGTGCATTTTATTTTGAAAATTAACCGGATGTTTTATTTTGTTTCTGTGCTCGACTTCCTGTCCTGCACATCTGCCGTGTGCTGAATTGCTGCGGCGTCCGGCAAAAATAGAAGCTCTGCGTATCTGATCCGGAGGGCTGCGGACCGCCGGAGCTGTGCCAGAGTCGGAACGCAGACATTACGCAACAGGTGGAAATACACACATTGACTACAATGGAAGCCGATTGACTCCGCCGACGTTCCGGAGCCGTTCCGCAGCAGTAACGCAGCCGGTGGAAATCCACAGTGAGAGTCCTGACATCCGGTATACCAGTCAGAATGCAGTTGCTATTGGCGCACTTGCTCGGAAAGCTCGCCCTCGAGCTCATCCTTGCTTTCTGTGATCGTGCACTTTAAATCCTGGCGCACCAGCGAGATCTACGTCATTTTGACGTCACATTGTCGCGCAACAGGTCAGGAATGGCAACTGTAAAGACACCTTTGAGCATTTCCGTTTTATGCTACTTTATAACAACTCCACAATATTTCAGAGGGCAATATTGCATTTAAAATGTACATTTAATCATCAAATAAGTATGCTAAACTACCAAATAGTGCGTCTATATGATGCTCACCTGTTAATGCATACGATTAATCTTTGAATAATACAGTATAAAGCATAACACCAACGGGGAGCATTTTCCTGCACAATGAGTACTTTTACTTCCTACACTTTGTTAACGTTATAATACGTCTCTTCTATAGTTTTACTTAAGAAAGATTTGAAATGTAGGACTTGTAATTGTAATAGATTACTTTTACAAAGTGGTATTGCTCCACGCTTACTGCTGGGGCTGAGGGAACAACAATATATTCCTGGTAACGTTAACGTCTAATGTAACAAACAGACTGATAACGATTCACTCAGGCTGGTGTTTTAAATATGAGAAACGTAAATCTAACTGAACAGGAAACAAACCAAAACAACAACATGTGGACAGATAGTGTTCCGTCTCATAGCCTTTAACGTTACCGGTAACTCCATTTTCTCGGTGGATGTTTGCACCTCATGTATGTATAGTTGTAACAAAAAGTTACAGCAAAAAGTTACAACTATAGTTACCCGTTTAGAGGACCAAGCATCGGCTGCTGAATTTCTTCCATAGTCTTCGAGGTCGACCTCGAGGTTTCTCTGCTTCTCTCTGGACGGTATGCGGTTACGTATGGACGTAAAAGTCCGTGGCCAAAAACAACACACCACATGACTTCAACACGAAACAGGAAGAAATCTCCCGCGCTAGTCATTTTTTGTTTTTGTTACATCTTTATTTAAAAAACGGATAACACTGTAACTAACGGATCTTTGCTTGTTTTTTTTTTTTTTTATTATACAAAATCCTTACAAACAAATCAGGTACAATGCAAAATCTTAATACTAACCTATAGAGCATATCTTAGAAGATACATGTATAAAAGAATAGAACATGGGGCATGAAATACAAGGCAAGAAAGAAAAAAAAAAAAAAAAAAGCATTTACAAATTCAGAATAAAATAATTCAGAAGGGCAGTTATTCAATAAGAATATTTATGAAAGAGGCCAGTTTCACAGCATTATTGTTATTAATCAATAATAGAGATTTATAAAAAAGATTCAACTCATTCCTCCAATGAGTAATGTTAGGATTAGTCTTGAAAAAACGACATTTATGAATGAAATGTTTGCTTAACAGAATTACATTGTTAATGCCAAAGTCATTGTGATCATTGTGAAAAATACCAAATTTTATATCATCAATTGTTAGATTCCTTATCTGAATACCTTTAGACACAAGTAATTGTGTAAGGTCCAACCAAAACCTTTGTACAACTTCACACAAACAGAAAAGATGCTCCAAATCTTCGGGTACCTTTTCACAAAAGGTACAGTTTCCTACATCCATTTTAAATCTCTGTTTTAAAAACTCATTAGTTGGATAAATCCTATTTATAATTTTGAAATGCATTTCTTTCATCTTTGGTGGGAGAGGAAATTTTAAGTATTTACATCTAATCTTTCTTATTGTTTCTTTATCAAAGTCTTTGAGAATATAATCTCTTTTGAGAGAGCTTGTTTGGCAGTTAAGTAAACAATTTCTTATAAAATTGTTGTTACATTTGTAAGTCTGAAAATTAATACCATTAATGCAAAGTTGTCTTAAGGAAGGAGTGATTTTTGAGTATATTATATCCTGTTTAATCATAGCTACCAGTGATATTGGGAGAGCTTTCACAATCTGTTTAAACTTCTTTTGGGTACAACTAATTTGAAAGTTGTCACAGAATTCAGCATGTTGTAAAACGTTTCCTTCCATATCCTTGAAGTGAGCAATCGCCCAGACACCTTTAGAGAACCATTCTGGAATAAAAAGAGATTTTCTATTTACTAATACATACCTATTATTCCAAATAGGTGTATTGTGTGGTGTGAAATTATGTTTGAATATTAGTTTCCAATACAAAAGGACCTGTTGGTGAAAATCTGAGAGTTTCATAGGAAGTTTCTTAAAATCAAAATCACATTTTAGAAGAAAATTAATACCACCTACTTTTTCAAAAATCCAATTGGGAATATAAGACCACAATGAATATTGATTTTGCATATAGCTTTTCAACCATCTGATTTTCAACATACCGTTCATACAGTCAAAATCTATTGCATTACCACCTCCATCCTCGTAAGTTCTAATTAAATCCTGCTTGGCTATATAATGACATTTATTCCGCCAAATGAAATCAAAATTTAGCTTGTTAATAGTTTTAACTATTTGGGGTGCAATTGGAAGGGAGTACGCTGGGTATATTAATCTAGATAAACTGTCCATTTTAGTTAATAATATTCTGCCAAAAATGGAAAGATCTCTTTGTAGCCATCTATTTAAATATGATTTACAATTATCAACATTGTCTTTTATGTTTCGTTTTTCAGAGATCGTTTTGTCTTTAGTCACCACAATACCCAAGTATTTTACTTCTTTTTTTACCTTTATGTTGTACAAAGATTGCATGGATTGGTCTTTTAAAGGCAATAATTCACATTTATTTAAGTTTAACTGAAGTCCAGAGGCTTTGGAGAAAATATTAATAGCTTGTAATGCTATGGGGATTTGGGACTCATTTTTAAGAAACAGAGTTGTATCATCAGCCAACTGACTAATAACTATTTGCTTGCCCAACACATTCAAACCTTCTATTACGCTGCTCTTAATTAAAATATACAGAATTTCTGCAACCATTATAAACAACAAGGGAGAGCTTCTACAACCTTGCCTTATTCCTCTACCAATATTAAATCTTTTACAAGTCCCGTGTCCCAAAGATACACAGCTATTAATATCAGAGTAGAGCATATGTATAGTATCTTTGAATTTGTCGCCAAAACCAAAATAATGGAGTGTTTTTAAAATAAAATCATGTTCAACAGAGTCAAATGCCTTATAAAAATCAAGGAAGAGAATAAAGCCATCATCATCATCAATTAGATCACTATAGTCTAATAAATCCATAACAAGTCTGATGTTATTATGAATGACTCTTCCTTTTATAAAGCCTGACTGTGTCTCACTTATTATATCTGCTATCCCTTTTTTAAGTCTAGTAGCAATGGATCCTGAAAATATTTTATAATCTGTGTTTAATAATGTAATCGGTCTTAAAATTGTCTAATTGCCGTTTGTCTTTCCCCGGCTTTGGAATCAGAGTAATTACACCCAGCTGTTTCATGCTAGTCATCAATTCTTTCTTAACTATACACTCTTGTAACGCTTCAAATAATATGATTCTCAAATCATCCCAAAAATGTTTATAGAAGTTAACTGTAAGGCCATCTGATCCCGGGGATTTATTTGAAACCATTTTCTTAAGAGCTGCGTCTAGTTCATCAATTGTAAGTTCAGCATCACATATCTTTTTAAAGGATAAATCAATCTGGGGGATTAGTGGACCAATGTTTTGAAAGAGATTATTACAGTCTGTTTCAGAGAATTTAGAAGAATATAATTTAGAGTAAAACATGTAAACTTCATTTCTATGATTTTATAATCTTTCCTTTCCTCACCATTTACTACAAGACTAGAGATGCAATTTTTTCCCTGTCGACTTTTTTCTAGATTGAAAAAATAAGAGGAGTTTTTTTCCCCTAATTCAATCCACCTTGCTCTCGATCTCACGAATGCCCCCTGTGCTTTGTCAAGATAATGTTGATCTAACTTGTTCTGCATCTCGACTAGTCTGCTTTTTTCTTCAGAGGTTAAATTGCTGTTACTACAGCATTTATGTATTTCTTGTAATAATTAGCTTTCCGCCTCTTTATTTTTTTTGGCTACTACTTTACTAAAGTGAATACTTAATTCTCTAATTCTGAATTTGATGAATTCCCATTTGTTACTATAACTAATAATCGCGCCGTCATTTTGGATTTCAGAAATTGTTTCTCGGACTCTACTGCAATATTCTTCATTTTGTAGTAATTTGGCATTAAATTTCCAAAAGCCTTTCGTATATGTTATTTTATTTGTAGGTTCTAAGACGAGTTCTATAAAACAGTGATCTGATAAAGGTGCGTTTGACATATTTATCTTTGTAACATGACTCATTATACACTGTAAAACCCGATAAGTTAACATAACTCAAAAAATTTGGTGAAACTGATTACATCGAAATTTTTAAGTTTTGCTTACTCAGATATGTAAGTTAAACAAACGTTCTCCAATAAGTAGCTCTTACTATGTTTATTTAAGTGACATTAACATAAATTCGTAAGTAAAACAAACTTTCCTGTTCAAGTACATTTACTAGGTACTTTGTTTTAATAGTACAAATAATATGAAGTTTATCAAACTTAAATATTGTTATTACCATTAACATAAAATGTCACATTTTATTTACGAAAATATTTACTTTATGTGTACTTAACTGTTTAAGTTCAATAGAGCTAAACACTTTGCTTAATTTAAACTTAAAATCGCAAGACGGAGTACTTTAATTATTTGTTGAAACTGATTACATAAAATGTTTTAAGTAGCTTTAACTCAAAATCCCCAAATACACATATTTTGTGTAAACATTAAGAAAGAGATCTTAACAGACACTTTAAATGCAAGTCACTATTTATTAAGCAACCATAAAAGATTTGCTGGCACATGTAAAATATTTAAAACAGTAATTTAAAACATTATTAAACAGTGCAAGGGCCTTGGAAAATGGCCAAAGGGCTTCTATCACTGAAGTGGACAATATAAAATCCTGTTATGGTATATGCTCACATTTAAGGATATACATCATACCACCATCATTTCCATGCATTAAAACATCCGTAAACACTTGTCAAACAGTGACATCAGTACACAGTATATATATATATATATATATATATATATATATATATATATATATATATATATATATATATATATATATATATATATATATATATAAAAAACACACACCTACAAAACCTAGGGCTGGGTACCGAATTCAATACTTTTTTTATTGCCTCCTTACTGAGTATCAGAAGATGCCTCGCCATTCTTCCAAATTTCAATACCCAAGGAGTAAATCTCATCAGCGTCAGTGAGCCAATAAGCATGCAGCATGCCTCTACCAAGATCTAATAATGTCTGCGATTGGCTGCCTAACGCTGCACGTCATAGAGATACGCAGGAAAACTTTACATTACACTGAGACGGCTCATGTGGTAGCTGAAAAATAAATCAAAAAATGTGTACCGTAATGTGTAATTTATTTTTGCTATAATGGATTTTATAAAATTGATATCGAAAAAAGTATTGTTCAGAAACTGGTATTGAAGACACTGTATTGGCATGGGTACCCAAATCGAAACATTTTGAATGATACCCAGCCCTAACGTTCTGTTAGTGTAGCCTGAGGAAAATCTTAACTCCTATAAGTGAACAAAGGCTTGGTACCCATATGGTTCATAAAGCCCTAATATAGCTAGAATTATCAAAATATATGGGTATTGCAATATAACCACAGGGAAAAAATTGTCCATATACTGTTTTACACATCCATAAAGTACCAAACCTGCATCAAACATTTGGTTGAACAATTACACTCCAAAACACATCTATATAAGATGAAAAAAAAAAAGTTAAACTCACTACTTTCATTGTTCTATGGTATGCTCAAATGACAGTGGTGCATATGAATACAAAAAGTCCAGCAAAGAGGCAACCTTGTCATCTTTGTTTTTGTAACACATTAGGTTACTCCACTGCCAACAGGTCATTTTTAAGGCTCAACACCCTGGGCCTCAACTTCCCATCATCCAGGCCCATCAACACTTTCTGGATAAAGTCAAATGTGTTGGCCAAGTCTTTTGGGTAACTTAAATGCAGAGCATAAATCAGTGCAAAAAGCATCACAAATGCGTCAGCCAATGTGGGGAAATTGATAACCATGTTACCCTCAAGCACAACTGCAGTCCTGTCTGGGCAGAAGAACGTGGCATCTGTTGAATTGGCACTGATCAAGAGAAGCCCAACCGGTAGGTCATCAATGTTAGGTTTATCAGACTGCGCCTCCTAAACACAAGAAGAGAGAACTGTCACCCCAGATTGTCTAAACCAGGGGTCGGCAACCTTTTCAAAATTTCTTATTTATTAGTGTGCCATGTTAACATTAATGTTTTTTTTATGACATCACATCAAAATGTAATATCCAGGGAATCTGTAATAATCAGGACCTTGTAATTATTATTATTGTATATTATTATTATTATTATTATGGAAACATGGTTTTAGTATGCAGTTTTGATTGGTGGAAAATGGGCTGACAAAAATATCACTGTCAAAGAGCCTGAAGGAAAAGTTGTGGAAAAGCCCAGCTTTAATGATGAATGGACTGATAAGCAGGTCCTGTATGCCTCATTTTCAATGAAACAATGCTGTGGCAAAATAATAACACAACCAGCATCATTATCAAGAATGAAGAACACGAACATAACGATTGCGTCATTCACGTGCATATTAAGTAGCCACATGTATTTGTTTTGGTCTTACAATACATCCATATTTACCGCTCCAGTGGAGAGGATGGTTTCTTCAGACAGCTTAAGTTTATAAGAATTTGTCCAAATTTCAAGATTCCCTGCAAACTAAGATAAACAGACTACAAACAGACAGCTTTTCTTTTAGCTTGTTTTGTAAAAATTAGCCATTTGCAGAGTAGAGCTGTGTTTGCGTAAAACAAGAGTGCAGTGGACAAGAGTGTACTGAGCAGACAGAGCAGATTGAAATATCGCTTTCTACATGTTGATGGCGGTCTACACAGGTGAGTGCATTGATAAGTATTGACTTTTAACTCACGAAGGTTTAATTGTAGCCTCCTTACAGTAACAAGATTAACGCTTGTGAAAGTACAATTTACAGAATATGAATGATTCAGAGCTACACATTTTTTTTTACTTAGAAACCTGAAAAGCTTAAATTTCAAAGTGGACCTATTCAAAACTTCAAACCGTGAAAATACAACAGTTCTGGAATATGTGGATGCATGTGTTGTTTTTTTCTGACTTGCCCTTTTTTTATACCCTACAATAACTACAATTATTATCATTCTACTCAAAACCTGCAACTAGAACCTGAACGATGTCTGAGCAGGAGAAGAAGATACAATCTTTGAGGACTTATTCCTCACACAATCAAACTCCATTTATGATGACCCCAGGACAATTTTACACAATTTCTTTACACAATTTATTCTAAGTTTTATACAACTGAAACAATGTAAATATTTGACAAAAATGGAACAATTTTATTCTATGATTAACTGTCATAGACTAATTTCTAAACAATTAATATTACTTACATCCCACAGCTTCAGAAATCCAGAGTCATCCTCATTTAGATAGGCAGGGAGAGCACGGAGAACAGCAGCGCGTCTAACATGGACATCAACTTGTTCCTGGAGTGTGAGAACATATTTCTTCACTTTGGATGTTAAACAGCATAGCCACATAATACTTTTACAATAAAGACCTTTCTCAAGTCTAAGGAGTTGAGGGTTTCTAAAAAGCTTACACCAAAATCTACTTTAGTATCACTATGCAGAACCAAGAAGCATAACTAACTAACCTGGAGGTCATAAGCTCTAAAGAGCTGACCCAGAACGTCGGCGACTTTTCCTGTGCGAGCAGCTTTCTTCCTGAACAAACTCTGAAGACGATGGGCATGACGGTCCAACTCCGCAAAGAAGTGGTTCTTCAGGTTCATGTTTGCAATTCTGTGAAACTCAGCACAGACCTGCCAAAATGGAAAAAACAAAAATCTATTCAAGTCTGACTGTATACATAAATATATAGCAACAAAATATTAGGGTTGGGCATCATAGGAATATTAACGATTCTGATTCCAATTCTTCCTTTCGATTCCGGTTCTTATCGATTCTCGATTCCGATTCTTTGAGTGGTGAAGTTGAAACGGGTCACATGCTTATTCCACAAATAAGAGGAAAGTTTTATTTTGATTCAAAGGTGGCATTCAAGGGCATCCAGCTCAGGAGAAAGAGGACCCTGATCAGAGTCAGCTTGACTAGGCATTGGTTGGCCGTTTCTGTCAGTTTCTGTCAAGATAATCTCATCCTTAAAATCTGAGACATCACAGTCTGGATGATTCCTACTTTTATGGGCATTGAAGGAAGAGTACACATTAGTACAGTAGTGACAATTTTTGAATGGGCAATGCACCATCTCGTGTTGTTTTAAATGTGTCCTTAAATGACTAAGAAGACTTTTATCATTAAATGGTTGCTTGAATCCACACACAGGACAGATAAATGACACACATCCCACCTGACTTTTACTAGTCACAACTGTCGGATTATGTAACCGTGTAAGGTGAATTTTCAAAGCATTTACTGACTGAAATGTGCAGATACAGTCTTCATACAGACAAGTCAAAGGACTGACTGAGGAATAATTGCTGTGATGCAAACGATAGTGTTCAAGCAACTGTGCTCTTTTATCAAAGGCAGCAGCAGCACAAAGTTTGCACATCCAAGCCATTGTAAAACTATTTTACCCCCTATCAAATCCACAAGTCTGCATACATAGTGAAAACAGTTATGGATAGGTTGGAGTCATTTCAGTGTTGTGCATTCATTCACATGAACATACCAGATAGAAGACTCCGTATGTCAGCCAGTTGCCTCAGCTTCAGCCTTAATAGAGAGAAGATTGAAACGTTACCTAGGTTGCAAAACTTTCACAAAAGCACTAACTGTATGTAAAATATCTTGGGAGCATTTAATACAAATTAGTTAGGTAACATTACAACTATGTGGAATGTTTATTTTAACCTCTGTGGCAGAATAATGTCCTTAACGTTGCTAGCTAGCTAGCTAGCTCATAAAGACAAACCAAAATGTCTTCAAACTGTAAATCAATAAGCTAAACAAAGATATGAACAAACGGCACTATCAGGTTAAGAAGGGAGATAACGTTAATCCCAGAAAGTTACCTTATTTTAACTTCACGTTATTTTTAAATGTTTAACCTGGAAGTCACCACGCATTGACAGAGGATACTGGTCCTCACAGACTGTGACAACGTTATTTTACAAATGTATTCTAAGCCTACATTTTATATTTAACTGGCCTTACAAAATGTAGAACACACGTCAACGTATTGCGTTAAATAAATGTGTTTAAAACCTGAAAACCGTTAACGTTAGTTGACGTTAGCTACGTATTGTAAAACCTGCCCAGACATCGTCGATGAAAAAAAAAAAAAAAAATAAAAAAAAAAAAAAAAAAGCGGTCACAGACTTGACGTGACTGGTTGTTGGAACATTAACGGTTATAAAAATATCCAGAAAACTTCTACACTAAAAACGTTTCACTTTAAGATGAAAAACAAATCTAAATACACTGGCTCCCACTTTTTAAAACGTTAAATTTAAATTAGGTTAATAACGATAAAGAAAGCTTAGCTACAGTAAACTCAACTCATATTAGCTTTAATGCATACAATAACCAATGACAGCAAAATGTGTTTGATGAAGAAAATAATAAAATATCGAAATAATATGGTGTTAAATCAACACATAACTTACCAAGTTAGCGCGCCCAAAGAGAACACCAATATAACGGCAGTCAGTGCGGTCAGCACAATGGAAAAAGTTAGCTTGTCAGGTTCAGAAAATTGCTGCATGCCACAGCGGTGTTCCCTGAAAAAATTTCACTGGCAGTCCCACGGTTAGTTTTCCACAATATCTTCTTTCCCTTACACATATACACCACCGAAGTTCTCCACAAGCTGCAAATTAGCTACTCTTCTACATTTCTCCACTGACACGGGATGCAACAATGGCGGAATTTTCCAGAGGATCGGTGCGTGCAGGGTGCGTGGCTCGATGAAGTGGCACGTCGAAGCACGTACGCACGTACGTGACGTCTCAGCTATTACTGTTAAACTATTTGAGTACAATGACGAAAAATAATTAAAGTGGTTGAGCACTGTAAACTTGAGATTACAAATTTGTACTAATGACTCAGAAAAATAGTGGAGAATTAACTTTTTTGAATTTTTGACAAAACAGAACTCATTTTCTTTAACAAGCTTTTACTGTTGGGTCTTACAGTGTACTGTCAGTACCCAACCAATAATCAATCCTAGATTTACAGCTACCGTTTGGTTTAAACCATGAAAAACCTGTTGTACCTGGATATATTTTTCTCCAAATGTCACTAATATTATTATCAGCCATGAAGTTATTAATTAGGATATTATATTGAGGTTTTCCAACTCTAGCTGGCCATCTATCAAACCACTCATCTGGAGTCATGTTCCAATCTCCTCCACATAAAATATAATCTGTAAGATATCGACCTTTAAGCTCAGAAATCACCTTTGTTATATCAACTAACATTGACTTATTTTGGTTATCATTATTATATCCATATACGTTAATCAATATTAAGAAAAAACCTTCCATTTTCACCACAACTGTCAACCAATGTCCTTCTGTGTCAGTCCGATGTGTGATAACTTCTCCAGGAAAGTTATTGAAGCAAATCGCTACTCCTCCGGATCTTGAAGAGCCATGGCTGAACAGGATTTTTCCGCCCCATTGATTCAACCAGAACGATGCATCAGCTTCTGAGGAATGAGTTTCTTGTAAAAAAAAAAAAAACAATGAGATTTTTGCCCTTTACAAAATAAAAACAATGCTTTTCGTTTAATAAGTTCTTTCAAACCCCTAACAATTAAAGAACCAAAAGAGATTTTAACATTAAGCATGAGCTAACAAGACAAGGAAAGAAAATATAATGTTAAACGATACTTATTGCTATGCTACTAGATAAGAAAATGCTATATGTTAGAGCTCTCAAACCGCTCATGAAATCCCCACCTTTAAAGTCTTAAACTGAAAAAGACTGTAGACTGTTGTTCTCAATATGATGTCCATCAAAGTAGCTACAGGTATGACCCTCGGAAAAGGGTCCAGTTTTCAGTCCGAAGTTATATCATCCTGAAGAAGTCTGTAGTCTGTCATCCTCAACACGACCTCCATCAATGTATGCGTAGGGCCCCCGGAAAAAGGCTCGCTTCCCCGCCTTTCTTGCTTGGTCAACCAACGGCCACAAACGTTCTCGTGCCTCCAAATCCTCTTTGGGTAACATCTCCGCAAAACTGATGCCTTCCCTCCTGCATATTGGCGAATCTTTGGTTTTCAGCCATACCTCATCCTTACATGTCTTAATGCAAACAAGATAATGACTTGCCTGGTGCGATTATCCTCTCGTTTGCCAAGTCTGTGAACAACATCCACCGCACGCTCCATGTCTGCCGCATATTCTGGGGCAATTTGCTTCAATATGGGAATGATGGTCGCCCTGAGGTTTTCATCTTTCTTCTCTGTTAGTCCCCTCACTCGAAGACATGGTCTCATGCTATATCGTTCCTCCAGTAAATGGTTATGAGCCCTCTCCACTTCCAACACTTTCTTTTTAACCTCCTTTAGTTCTTCAGAGTTGAACTGCACAGTCTTCGTTAAACTAACAATCATGACGGTGTTCTGTCGGTTTTATTCTTTGATGTCTCCTAGCTGCGAGTCAATTCCCGTCACGTGTTTACCCAACTCCAAAATTGCTTCCCAAATATCGTTATTTGAAGCTTGGAGATGATCACTTTCAGTGTTTGCTTAGCTTTCTTTTCTTTTGAAGTCTTACTTGGAGTTGGCGGCATCGAGTCTTGTCCGCGTTCCCTCTTTGAATGCAGAGTAACGTCCATTGCACAATAGTTATGCTCACCGTCCTTTGGTTTTTCTGATATTGTAGGATTTGTAGAGGTCGGCGGTTGCAGTATTGCTGGTTTAAGAATTTGCGGAGTGTTCATCGTTTCAATTCGGGTAGAGTAAATTAGTCAAATCATGAAAATCTGCGGCCTTGAAGAGAGCTCTCAAAAAAGCGACTGTCTACTCCGCCGCCATCTTGGTACCACTCCGGATCTTTGCTTGTGTTGAATGTTGAATTCAGGTACGAGTTCTTTCTAAAATAAAATCACACCTCCTAAACAGAATATTTTCAATGTAACGATACATAAATATAATAGATAACGACGTTAATGATTACAAGTTAGTGAATGATGAACAGTAGCCTAAATAAAAATGAAATGACAAGTTGAAGTATCGAAATAGTACAATAAAGTACATGAAAATATATAAAAGCTAATAAAATAATATAATAATAAAATTCAAATTCAAGCAAAGAAAGTTCTGGATCATATCACATCAGGACCAAAACCTCACGCCACTAGAACCGTTTCTTCCTAACTGCAGTGGGCCATCAACAAAGCCCAGGATCCCCACTGACAGACTCCATCCCTCCACCCACAGTCACTACAGTACGTTATAACAGACTATTATCCCTGACCGTTGCTCATATATTTACTGTGAAATTTTGCACATCGCTGATCAATATTTTTGCACTGTTACAGTACTTTGCTTTATTGTTTATCCCCTTTAAAATTAAACACACCAAGGCAAAATCCTTGCAAGTGAAAACTTACTTTGGCAATACATTTTATTCTGAGCACCTAGAACAATAGTGTTCAACGTCAGCAAAACCAAGGATTAATTTTAGAAAAAAGGAGGCGAAGACACACATCCCTGTCTACATCAACAAACAGTTGTAGACTGGGAGTCAGCATCACAGAGAACCTGACATGGTCATCTCACATCTCCACCGGTTAAGAAAGCTCAAAAAATGGCTCTATTTCTATTAATATTACAAACTGGCATGCAATGTGCACGGCCCAGGACAAAAACTGTTTTTTTTCACCTTGTTACCGCCCCTTGAGGCACCTAAGACCCTAAGACCACAGCTCCCTGCCGCAGCTTCAGCAATGGAAACTTTCAACATTGTCCCTTGCCTTCATCCTTCCTACTCCATCATAAAAATTAATTTTGTCCTGTTTTTCTTTTGTAGTGTATTGACGGAAACAGGTAAGTGTCCAGAACAGACCAGGACGAGAAGCCAATTACAAAATATATATAGTACTCACAAAATCTGCATGAGATAAAAACACTAAAAGGAGGATGCCAATAGCACCAGAGTGAAGCTACACAGTAGGGAGTGCAATGAGCTAGGCACTAAAACAATCAGCAAAAATGCACAGAAATAATTTAAAGGCCATTAATATACTTTAGGACCCAAAACACATAGTAAGAGATAAGGGTGTCACAATTTCAATTTTAAATCGCAATTTATGGAAATTAAGTCACAATCCTGAATATCGAATAAAAATATGGAATCGTCGATACTGCCACGCCCCCATATAACATGTGGTCGGCTTGTCAAGCGGAAAAACACACACGTGTTGAAGTGCTGCGAGTCAGTCAACCTCCTGTAACTTAGCTAGAGCCAGTCAAAAGATAACATGGCAACTGCAGATGCTGGAGACACATTGACAGAACGTGAGCCCCCTCCTCTTTCACTGAAGTGTGTGTGAAAGTGTGGAAGTATTTTGGATTTGACAACGTTTGCCTTGTCGTCAAAAAAGCCACAGTTTGCAAGCTCATGTGCGTGTACCATATTCTATGTGTTTACCATTGTACATTAGCTTAGCAGCTAGCGGATATTCCTTCTGCTAAAAGAATTTCTGCCTGCATGCACGTTTTGTAGCCTAAACAGAGCATCTTATATTGGTTAAATTAGAGAGAGCAACAAGTTAGCGGACTGCCCGAGCCGCCTTGGTATCGGTCTCTGCTGTGCTGGCTTGATGGTGTTTTAAGCCCCCAACTTAGCCTTCAAGGCAGCGCGGCGACCGTCGTCTTCAGCCATAACCATTGCCTATGTCACTGCGCGATGTGAGTCTCAACACGATTTGAGTCGCGTTGAGTTGCGCATGCGTCAGTTTGCGACAATGATGTTACATAGCAGTAATTTATTATTTAGCGTAGTGCATCACATTTTCACGGCATGATCCCTGACGTCAGTTGTAGATTAGAGGCTGAAGTAGCCGACAACAACCTGCTAATGACAGACTTCTTTAATGTCAGTACAATAAAAATGGAGCTACATAACCAAGTTCATTCACTGCTGGCTACAAGTTAGCAATCAAACACAACTAAGGCTGTGACTTGAATGGCGTTTTGAGCTAACTTTAGCAATCAAACAATCATAGATAGCTAAAACAAATGATTTCCATCTTCTGTATCTTCTATTATTACTGTTTCCATCTTCTGTTATTGTCGTTATGCTGTAAACCGTGCCTGCAGCCGGATCCCGATCCCTTCCTGACCCGCCGTAAACCGTTTAAATCTGAGCATGCGCAACTCAACGCGACTCAAATCGCGTTGAGACTCACATCGCGCAGTGACACCCTAATCCTAGTGCCTTCCAGGCAGAGCTAAAATTATGTTGTTAACAGGGCGAAGCCAGAGAAAACTCTGGTGGAGGCCCGTAGCGGTCCTGACGTGCAAATCCGTCGTCCGACCTGGGTATAGGGGCGAAAGACTAATCGAACCATCTAGTAGCTGGTTCCCTCGAAGTTTTCCTCAGGATAGCTGGCGCTCAGAGTCTCGCAGTTTTATCTGGTAAAGCGAATGATTAGAGGTCTTGGGGCCGAAACGATCTCAACGTATTCTCAAACTTTAAATGGGTAAGAAGCCCGGCTCGCTGGCTTGGAGCCGGGCGTGGAATGCGAGCCACCTAGTGGGCCACTTTTGGTAAGCAGAACTGGTGCTGCGGGATGAACCGAACGCTGGGTTAAGGCGCCCGATGCCGACGCTCATCAGACCCCAGAAAAGGTGTTGGTCGATATAGACAGCAGGACGGTGGCCATGGAAGTCGGAATCCGCTAAGGAGTGTGTAACAACTCACCTGAAAAAAAAAAAAAAAATCATGGTTCCAGCTGTGGCCGGGATTCTGTCGCAATTCCCTGCTATGCCATGCTGTCCCCTGCTACGCTCCTACAACCACAATTTCACAATTCTGTTATTATCTGTTCTGTGACTGTTATTGCCCCCATCCGGCTGCGTCAGCCACCGCCTATAGTCGGGGACCCAAAGTCTAAAAAATGGGTTGAACCTGACATGGTCTGCCATACTTTTTATTTGTGTTTTTTCTGTTAACTTTGACCCTAAGAACCAATAATTGGACGGCAAAAAAACATTGTGGCCACTTTAGTGTATGCACCCTTTATTTTTTATCAAAAAAATTTTTTTTTTCCTCAAATCCTCGGTGGGTTGGATAGGCTGTCAATAAATGCATTCCAGATATCACAGAACACATGTGCTGACAACATCCACTGGCATTTTCTCACTTTTTTTCCAATATACATCTTTACTTCATTGGCAATCAACTTTTCCCCCAAGTTATATCAGTCAATATGCCTTTCTTTTCACCAAACAGTATACTCATTCCACAGAAAAAAATATAAAAATCCAATGGATCTGTGATGATTTCACTAGCCTACTAGTTGGCGATCAACAGGATCAGAACTTTAGTTTTGAACAACCAACCAACAGTTACCAATGGACTTCGAAGCTGTTGATCATTGTCTGTGGTAGGTGACAGTGACTTTAGCGTTTTGGGAAAATAATGGTAATATGGATATTGTAATGTCTTCAAACAAGTATATTTCTGATTCATCATCCCAACCGTATTCCTATAGCAACAGCATTCATTCCCTACTAGTTTACTTAGCTAGCTTTAGCCATTTTAGCTAATTTCGGTGGTTTCTTTAAACGACCATAACTCCTCACAGGAATGGGGTAGAGACTTTTTTTTTTAATTATCAGAATCTTATGATCTAGGAGAGGTGTCCTATATGTCCATTTTGCTTCAACTGGAAGTTGAGAAATTGTGAAAAATTTTAACTTTTAATTTCAAAATTTCAAAAGATAGTTAGCTCCTAGTGTCAAATTTCTTTCACCTGAATGCACAATATTTCCCATTTGCAGATTTGGTTCTAATCTTATTGGGTTTGCTGTAGAGGAAAAGTTAGTGAGAAGAGAAGGCAGCAGAGGATTGGAAAGGACAGTAAAGAGGAGTGGAGTGGAGAGGAGAGTGGAGGATTGAACAGAATGAGGAGAGAAGAGTGAAGAGGACAAGGGTGGACTGAACAAGAGAGAAAAATAGTGGAGGAAAAAAGAGGAGTGAATTGACCAGGAAAGAAGAGTGGAGTGGAGAGGTATGGAGAGGAGTTGATTGAATCGGAGAGAAGAGGGAAGAGGAGAATAGTGGAGAGTAGAAGAGGAGAAGACTGGAGAGGATAGGAGAGAAGACTGGAGAGAAGCGGAGTGGATTGGAAAGGATACTACAGAGTGTGAACTGAGCAGGAGAGGATAAGACTGACGAGGAGAGAACAGGAGAGGAGTGATGCGAATTGGAGAAGAATGAGGGATGGAGCCTGAGTTCTCAACCAAGCAGCTGGAGAGAAAGCTGCTCAGTACCAACTATACTGCTTGCATAATATGTCAGAAAACAGAAAGTGACGCTGGTCCACTTCAGAAACTGGCAAATCAAGGCTACCCTTCCCTCCTATATGATGTAACCAACAGAAAGGATGATGCCTCATACAGACTTGAATGATCTGCAACCTCAATGTGACTTTCTGGGGAGGAATCCTTTGTGGCACACACAATGTCGTGCGAAGTACACAAATCGTAAAACTGTTGACCAGAAGAGGAAAAAAGTTGAAAAGCCAGAAGGCACTTCATTTGAAGCAGAACTTAATCCAGAGCCAGACAGCAGCAGGTCTACTAAAAAAAATACAGATGTCAATGCCACAGCCCATCAAATACAAGGAAGAGTGCTTCATTTGTGGAAGAGCACGCACGACCAGGGGGAATAGATCCCTAATTTTGATCGCCACTTATGACAGACAGAATGCAGTATGGGAAAAAGCAAACAAACTTGAAGATGAAGAGATGCTACACAAGATTTGTGATGGAAACAAGTGTACTGATATGATTGCTGAGGACTTCCGGTACCACAAGGAATGCATGACCAACTACCTGACAAAGTGTCTTCGTTCACAGGAAAAGACTTGCCACCACTCCATATGATGCTGCACCTTTTCAAAGAGAATGCCATATTCTTTGTTACAGTTTTGAGGGATAAATTCTGTAAATACTTGGAAAGTCATGGAGTTCACAATGTTACCTCATACAGATCTCAGTCCTTGATTGCCCGCCTTAGAAGGCACTATGAAGTAGGTGGCAATTGTAAAATAATGGTTGTGCCACAGAAAGGATCTTCTAGCTTGATTTGCTCAGCAGAAATGAATGTCAGCTGCATGCTCTCAAAGTTGAAGGAACTTAAGGAGAATACTGAAGAGGCAGAGTATGAAGAAGAAAGTGATGAGTTGACACCAGATGACACCACAGTCTCTTCCTACAACACTGCAAAAAGAATACGAAAGGAGCTCTAGGACCAGCATAAGCAGGCCCTGAAGGAAGCAAGAGAAGCAAGAACGGCTCAAGCCAGTGGAAGTCACCAGATGCCTGGAAGTTTGACTGAAGACCCGTCACTGCAACTAGAGATATGATACCTGGAGGCATCCCGAAGAGTGAGCTCTAACCTGTATAACCACCTGGCATGGATGATAACAGATGCATCTCCAGAGGTAGGTGAAAACGGCCGGGTGAAAGTCAGTCCTAAGCAGTAAGAACAAGTTCTCAACCTTGCCCAGGATGTCTGCCAAGCATTTGCCAAGATCCCAACACCGAAACACGTTGGGACAGCTTTGCACATCCTTAAGGAAACCAGAAGCAAGTCAACTGTGTCACTCCTAAATAGATTTGGGAACAGCATCAGCTACAATGAAGCACAGAGATATACTACAACAATGGCAATGGCAGTTGAAGAGCAGACAACTAGGGATGGTGCCTTCATACCAACGAACCTGAAGGTTGGACGATTCACACAGTTTGCATTTGATAACCTTGACTTCCAAGAGTACACAAAGGATGGACGAACACTGCATGGCACAACACATCTCATATTCCAGTACAAGAATCCAGATGAAGACCCCACACCAATGGTTAGTTTGCCTCTACTGAAAACCCGCCAACTAGCCCTGGAATCTTCTCAGCCTTTTCAAACCAAGAAAAGCCACCTCAGTTTAAAAGAACGTCAAAAGAGTCGCTCCCTGGTTGGAGTTGAAACAGAGCCTAAGCTCATCCCAGATACCACCCCTGCAACTGTGATCAGCTATGGTCCCTTCTTCCCCAAGTCACCAACAAACCCAGATGTGGTTGAACAGTCTGTTCAGTACTGCATGGATGTGTCGAGAAAACATGGTCAAGAGTATCATCACATGTGACCAAGCAATCTATGAGGTGGTTCTGAGTCTGCAAAAGAAGAACAAAGAGAAGTATGCCAAACTTATCTTGCGCATGGGTGGCTTCCATATTGCTCAGAATTTCCTTGGAGCCATTGGGCATTTGATAAAGTCAACTGGAATTGAAGACATCATGGTCGAAGCTGATGTCTGTCTCCGTGGAACAGCAAACAAAATCATCAGTGGGAAAGACTACTATGCAATGCTGCACGCCCACACTATGATGTATGCAGCCATGTTTGGCCTTCACTGGGAAGCATTTGCCAGATCGTTGGTTGATGAAGAGAAGGACCTGAAGGAGTAGAAAGGCATATTGACTGATGTCATAACTTGGGGGAAAAGTTGATTGCCAATGAAGTAAAGATGAAAATATTGGAAAAAAGGGAGAAAATGCCAATTTTCTTTACATTAAATTGATGCAAAATCATGTAGAAATGTGTTTTAAGAGTTATTTTTTTCAGTGGATGTTGTCAGCACATGTGCTCTGTGTATCTGGAATGCATTTATTGACAGCCTATCCAACCCACTGAGGATTTGAGGAAAAAAAACATTTTTCACATTTTTCTGATAAAAAATAAAGGGTGCATACACTAAAGTGGCCACAATTCTTTTTCGCGATATTCCAGCAGAGCAGACAATTATTGGTTCTTAGGGTCAAAGTTAACAGAAAATACACAAATAACAAGTATGGCAGACCATGTCAGGTTCAACCTATTTTTTGAGACTTTGGGTATTCAACTACCAGAGATGGGAAAAGTACTCACTTCTCATACTTAAGTAGAAGTACAGATACTTGTGTTAAAAAATACTCTGGTAAAAGTAGAAGTACTGATTTAACTTATTTACTCAAGTAAAAGTAACAAAGTACAGGCTTGGAAATGTACTTAAAGTATAAAAGTAAAAGTAGCCTTGCGAATGACAACCATTTTTTATGCAAAGCTACCAGGACCACAAATGTTACTAGAGTGCAAGCTGAGAAACTTCAGTAGACGTGGCGAAAAGGCTCTTTATGTATATATGCCATTGTCTACATTTTAAATGGATGCCTGCCAAAAGGCCTAAAACATCACATATATGATTATTGTGACAGAGAATGGGACTCCAGGTTAATAAGATTCTGACTGAGCAAGATATGAATTCAATTGTGATTCTGTAATAATTCACAGATCCAGTTCTATTGTTAATCAACATTTAAAGGAATCTACATGTAAGTTCTGCATACTTTTAGAGTACAACTAACCAGTGGTGTAGTCTATTTTTTTGTAGTGAGTATACTGTGACTTTCCCCTCCCAGTCTCATACTCACCTGTCCCAGAGCGACACCCCATACAGTCGGTACTGTGACGTTTCTGAATACGAACTGTACACGGACAACAGACGTTTAAGTATTGATGGCGTTTATTTAAAGTCCTGGAAAAACAACACTTTTTGAGAAACGCAACCGAACCTGAACGCAACAGGACATCACATCACACAAATAAGCCGTTTAACCGACACCCCCCCACTGCCACACAAAACCATGACTAATAATTAGCATCATCATAAAACTTTTGTATCGATTAGCAGTAAAATCTGCTGATAAGGGCCTACATTTACTCAAAAGTATTTAATAAACGGTTTACAATCTTCAACACCATGGCTGTGTCTCAAACCGCCTACTTCGGTCAGTACACTGCTAATGTACACTGACCACTTACTGCCGTAGTGCCCACTGTCGATGGTTAGTATCGTCCCAAATGGAACACTTATGATAAAGCACTTACCGGAAATGACGAGCGGTCGGCTCGGCTCGCCGCCTCTCAAAATCTGATGAAAATCTTCTAAACTGACCTTAGTTGATCTGAAATGAAGACAGATTCAGCAACTGCACGGCCTATTTCTCGCTTAAAATGTCTTCAGAAACACGTTTCGGTGAACTATTTTCGTAAAATTCGAGATCGTATTCCAAACGAGCCGCCATCTGGCCGCCATTAAGCTCGGATGTAAAATCTGCGAGAGCTAATATGCACGTGACGCGTTCGTCCAATCAGCTGCCGGTCGACGTCCCTGGTCCCTCCCCTTTCCGCTTTGTAGTCAAGATGGCGCAGGTTTAGTGTGCGTAGTGTCCATCGTTCTACACTGAACTTTTTGACTTTTTTTAGGGGGTCATCCGGGTACTTTCAGTGCACTGACTTTTTCGTTATCTACACTATATACTTAAAACTAAGTGTGTGAAGTGTGCAAGTAGGCGATTTGAGACACAGCCCATGGCTAACAAATGCATAAAAAGCAGACGAAAGGAGAAAAAAGCTCCACTCTTTCTATTTTAGTTAATTATCTGACCATTGCTAACTAACATTACCATATAGTCATTTAATTGTGTAAAGCAATGCATATTTAAGATTTAAGAATTTACTCTAATGTTGCATAGTCATTGACCTTATGAAGACCAGGAGTTCTCACTGTCTCTCTCATCATCTGAAATGAGGAAATATAAACTTTGTATTCTGTTTACTGCTGTACACACTACACACACACACACACACACATAGACACACAGCACACACACACAGGCGCGCACACACACACAGGCACGCACACACACACGCACGTACAACACGCACGCGCACGCACGCACGTGGTATCATATAAGCTAGGCTACTCACTTACCAGGTAACAGTAGCCGCTAGCCGGCTAACGTTGGTGGCAGCTGCAGTATCACCCGACGTGGCAGCAGCTTCAGGGACAGACTTCAGAAAACACTGAAGTAGTGTTATTTAGGTCTGTTTAGTAACGTTTCATATCTCGTTACTTATAAAACTTTGTTCAAACTCTAGGTAATTAACTAGTTGCGAGAAAGGAAAGACCGCGCAAAGAATGCAACTTGTTGTTGCTTAGTAACGTTAAGTGACTTCACGTCAGATCCAGGGCCACGGAAACCCCGAAGGTCCAAATGTCAGAGCTTCACAACACAGACGGGGTGAATTTATGAATGAAAATGAGAACGTTCTGTCACAAACAATGTTGTTACGTATCATCGCGCTTTTGTAAGTGGGTAAGTAACGAGCCACTTTTGTAAAACGTAAGGAGTAGAACGTACCGGTATTTGTGTTAAAAATGTAAGGAGTAAAAGTAAAAAGTCGGCACAAAAATAAATAGTAAAGTAAAGTAAAAATACCTGAAAAATCTACTTAAGTACAGTAACGAAGTATTTCTACTTCGTTACTTCCCATCTTTGGAAATGGCATAGCAACCTGTGCTTTAAAAACAAGAAGTAAAAATTGAATCGTAACCTTAGAATCGAAAATGTAATCGAATCGAGGATTTGGAGAATTGTGACACCCCTAGTAAGAGATAAATGACCTCCAAATAGCAAAACACTACACACTTTAAAACCCACATTAAATATACACTACATGCAGGGTATAATAGACTTAACTCTGCAATCAACACTTGGCTATACTATTAGCAGGCAATGAGGGGTCTTAAGCCAGAGATCTTCAACAGGGGGTCCGGGACCCCTAGGGGGTCCTTAGAGTTGCTGCAGAGGGGCCATCAAATTATTGTTTAATAGTTAAAAAAAAAAACATGAATCCAACATATTATTTGTAAAGATAAATCTTTTTTTTAATTTACACAACATTGATGATAGGCTTATTGGCCTATAGGTAAGGTAGCCATCCAGAGATACAGTAACTGTTCCACATTTTCACAGTAAAACATGATGTATAAATATATCAACAATTATTTTAACACCTTAGTGTTGTATGCCCCATGAAAAGGTATATCTAAATGCTCTTGGCTGCCCTACACGTTATTGTAGGCCCAGTTTAATATGCAACTCAATTCTATATAGTAAGGGGTCCCTGCTCCGTTTCTTTTTCAGCTTAGGGGTCCTTGGCCTAAAAAACGTTGAAGACCCCTGTCTTAAGCTATATGTAGCCTATAACCAAGTAAAGAAATGCACTGCACCTCATAATAATAATCTTTAAATAAAAGAACAAGAACTAATTTTACAAAGAAATGCCTGTGACTCGAACCAAACTCTTAGTGTGGGATTTTAATTAATTTAGATTTAACCCAGACCAGCGTCATGTTTAATGTTTTGATTAGGGCTGGGCAACGATTAAAAGTTTTAATCACGATTAATCGCATGATTTCCCTGATTAATCGCATTGTTATACGCAAAATCCAATAATGAATTCAAAAGTAGTATATAGCGCAATTTTATTTTAAATTTCTTTCGAAAAAAAACTTCCGATGAATGATTTGCCGGTATCAACTGTGTGTATTGCATTTAGGTGATATTTCAGACTGGAAGTGCTCCGGTGATAAGAAAATTCAACTCTGCAGTGGTTACAAATAACTTTGGTTCTGTCGACTGCGTCGTCTAGAAGAACTTTAAAATGAAAATGGCCATGTAAAAGTTCCGTACCCTTCTCCATGTTTGAGGTTTGTTTATCTGGCAATTGTTTTCTTTTCCGGTTCCTGTAAGCGCGGCAGCAGTCTGCAACACCTTTTTACAAAATAAAAGCCTGAGCAACAGCTTTTTACAATAATAAAAGAAATAATCAAAACTGCGTTAATGCGTGATAAAATAATTGTCGGCGTTAATTAATGAGTTAACGTGATAATAACGCGTTAACTTGCCCAGCCCTAGTTTTGATCTCCGTTACATAATAATCTCCGTTAAATAATAATTTAGGTGTCCCTAAATGTACTGGATCTCCCAACAAGCATTTTGATGGTACAACTGCCAGCCCAAACTGCTCTACCCAAGCCCTGTAGGGGATGTAGCCTGACAGTTGCAGTCCCCAAATTCACATCTCTGTTCTACCCATGTCTCGCTTTCTGCATCTTCTCACTTGTGGTCGATGAGGTTGCTTTGTTACCAGGTGACTACAAAGGTGCTCTTTGTAGTTTTGTTGGCTTCAGTTCATAAGTTTTGAAAGATCCACAGTTTAGACCACATTGGCTTCTGATGTGCTGACTGTGTGAAAGGTTTAAAAAAAAAAGTGAGAAATGAGTGTTACCAATAAAAAATAAATAGAAAAAAAACTTAAATTAAAAACAATTCAAACAAGCACTTGTTTTACGAATAGAGCATTTATTTGTAAGGAGCTAACACAGTGGAAATCATCTACTCAACTCTCATCAGCTGAGGCCTTTAAACTGGACATTCATTTCATTAAAAATTAAACGCACATACAGGAGTTTCTCATCTAAAGTAGCTTGTGGTAAAGGTACATAATGGTGATAATTTAATCTGGCTCAACGGATGTACAGTGCTGGGATAAAGCCTGACATGACGGATGTCCATCCCCCGCCGCTATCTCTGCTATCTGTTTTGCAAGGCCACCGTCGCTGCATCCGGAGCTTAGCGCCACCCAGGAGGGTTGTGATTGGTTTAGAGAAATACAAACATTTTTCCCTCTATCCCAGAATAGATCAATGTTGTAGCCAGACCATACTCCAGCACTGACACAGCGCTGTGGAGATAGGTCCAGCAATGCGAGACTGGGTTTAATAAGGTACATTAACAATGCCAAGATAGAAAAGTGCACCAAAATTGTGGTGTAATATTACATAATTTAACATTATTTATTTGCAGTTTGCTGTGGAGGATTCAGTGTTCTTCAGCAGACTGGAGGTGCTCTTCAGCCTACAAATTTCAGACATACACAAAATTAATTTTTGTCCCAATGATCTGACAAGTGCAAACAAAACAATACTATAAAATCACAAAATATTCATAGGATTAAAGTTTGGAAGGCCAAGTGTCGCTGCTGGGCTGGATGTAGTAATTATCCCTACGTGAAAGGAATCAGGGCCCGTATCCCTAAAGAATTTTTGTGCAAAAAGTGGCTCCTAGCGGCCAAATTCTAAGAAAATTCTCAGAGGCATGACGTTTTCTTAGAATTTCCCCTAAAAGTGACACGAAAATCCCAGTTAATATAAAAGCTATTCCTCAAGAGTCCTAGCGCTTAAAAGGGCTCCTAAGGCGAGATCTGCTAAGAGCACGGAAGAGGACTTTTAGTGGCTTAGGAGTTCCCCTAAGCAGCTGCACAGAATGGCCAACAGAGGAGGCAGGAGAGATGTCCTGCAAACACTGGATGACAGGGAATTATTGAGACGCTACAGATTGGATTGTGCAGGAATCAAGTTTGTGGTGGATCTCCTTAGAGATGCAATTACTTCACCAACTGGACCAGCAACAAACCTTGCTCCTCAGTCCAGTTCGGCTTGCGATTCCTTTTTTTCTCCATTTTCTGTGTTTGTAGGATATTTGTTAACAAGCCTTCATAAATAGACCAGCCAGCAATCACAGACATTGATAAAAGCTGAGCCGTGTTACCCTCGTTAAGACCACACTGAGTTGTAACGTTGCAATTTCTACTTCATTAAGGACAGCCCCTTGAGATAGGCCATCTTGTTTTCAATGGGGTCCATATGGGAGTGAAAGTACAAAATATGCCAGCTAGGATATTAATATGAGCAAATAAGACACAAATCATTATTTGAACAGGGTGTAATGAGCTTAAGTTTTCACATATTTTAGATTCTAATGTTAGGCTACAGCTCACTATTCATTTTCCAGATATTTTCTTGAATGTGAAATATTATTTACAATTACAGTCTGCATAAGATTAGAGTGTATAATTATGTTTATTGATTTGAGGGTACATCCTCTGCTCATTATCACCAAAAGTTAATTTTCATCAAACTTGTAGGATCAACCAATCACGGCTTTTGAAATGATGACTCATACCTAGCAACGGGGTCAACCACACCTCCTCACTAGGATAGGATTTTCCATCCATTCCTTGCTCAGAGTTCACTGAAAATGTTCTGGAATCACTTCTAAGCTAAAACTCCTGGCAAGGAATTTTTAGGTTAAGTTAGGAGCTCTCTGAGAGGATTCTCAGAATCTTTAGGGATACGGGCCCAGATCTTAAACAGCGCTAACTTTTATAGTTTTGTTGGAGGGCTGAAACATTCTGATACCAAAACAGATAACTAAGGTAAGCCAGATTTGGCGCTAGAATTGTGCGCACCTTTAACCTGCAAAACAGAAACACAAAGTTAAGCACACAAAGTCATAAAAAAATAAATAAAAAATAAATAAATAAAAAAAACAGGGAGCAGAACGATCTCACAACCATATGGTCAATTCTGAACTCCTTTTCAGTGGCCGTTTCTGAGGTCTGTAGAAAAGAGTATTTTCAGAGAAACTGTTTGATATTGAAAAACTATAACTAAGAGCTTACATGTTGGTGATCCTCTCTAATCTGTCCTTGAGGTCCTCCTGGATAAAGAAACAGGACAGACAAGAAAATATAGTTCTTGCTCGTTCTGAAGAAAGACTTACTGCAGCCTAAAAGCAGACATGCATGTAGATGGATAGCTAGTTTTTTATGTATTGTTTGTATTGTTCAGTCAAATTATGTATGAGCAAATAGTACACATTGTCATCCAGTCATGACATTTGAGACATGCTTGCTTTCTGTTTGGAAATCTGTTTGCTAATGCCACCAGCTAACATTATTAGAATTAATTCAGTTTTCTTTTAGCACACATAGAAAACAAGAAGCGTATTTGTAAAAGAAATACAGAAATAACATTTAATAACAAGTCATTATCTTGCGGTCATGAAAAGACAATATAATGCTGAAAATAACACTTTACAGTACACTGTAACTCAGTACAACACCAAAATCTACAACCTCAACAACTTAGTTTCTACAGAGTCTCATCAAAAAATAAAGATGCTTTTTGATGTCACTTACAAAATGACCCTAATCATTGAAAAGCTGGAAAAGGTTAGATGTGTTTATCCATAGTGGCAGCAAGGCGAGTTTGTCTCACCTTTGAAGCATCGGGCATGGAGCTGGAGGAACAGGAGGAGGCAGACGGCGGACATGGAGGCGGAGCACTTAACTAAGACAGAAAGGTGACAAAGAAAAGGGGAACGGTCATTTAAAAAATGTGCTTAGTCAAGGATTAATCTTAAAACTGGTTTAGTGCTAGTTTTGAGCTAATCCCTTTTTAACCACCTGTGAAGGTGACCACTTTAACTTAGTAAAGAGTGTCCTGACCTGGACTAAGTTAAGTGTTTTAGGGTTGTACCCAAATCAGAGTATTCAGAGTTTATTTCTGATTTGGCTGTTTTCAATTTGACTATACATTCCTTTTTTGTTTTCATATAGACTATCGGGCACTCAGGAGATCCATTGGCATAAGTTTTACTGATGATTTTGACCACATTAACATAGTCAAATGTCAGTTTCATGATGAACTGAAATGTTTTTACAACTCTCAACTGGTGGTCAGGGACGGCTGCTCTATGTGACAGGATCCCCATGTCTCTGCATTTCCTCTGTGATGGTGCGCCGTGGTCTCTTATACTGAGGAATTTCCACTCCTGCACCATCGAGTGTCAGACAGCACCGCACGGGACCGTAAGGGCCTACAGAGAGTGGTTCGTTCAGCTGAACGTACTACAGGCTATTTACACCACGTGCTGCAAGAAAAAGGATCCAAACCAGTCGGTCCCTGTTGAGGTCAGGCAGAAGGTACCGGATACACCAGGCCAGCACTGAGAGGCCCAGGAGGAGCTTCTACCCTCGGGCCACTGGGATCCTAAATGAGGACACTACCTGCCCACCAACTCCCGCAATCATACACATACATGTATTAGTATTCTGGCCAGACTTTCCTCCACAGCGCTGCAAAGGAAGGTCTGGCTAGTCCACACAGCCTTCCGGGATGGGAGAAAAACGTGCTCTAGCTTATTGGCATTTCATTAAACCAATCACAATCGTCATGGGCAGATATAGCCCCGGTGGCGCTGCAAAGTCGTACAACAGAAAACTCAGATTGGACAGATAGTCTAGCTAGCTGTCTGGATTTACCCTGCAGAGATCTGAGGAGCAGTTAACCAGAGTCCTCAGAAATCCACCGCAGTTTAAAATTACAACACAAAGAAAGTGGAAGGTAACGGACATCCGACTGAAAAGAAGGACATATGGCAAAATTTCCAGCGGCAACAGAGCAAGCTGTATAATTTCACGTGACAAATAAATTGGTTGATTGATTAAACAAAAACTAAACGTTTTTCTGAAGTTGTCACATACAATTGATACAGCACAATGTAGTGAAATTCAATTACTGCATTTGAACCCATCCTAACTATTAGGAGCATTTGACAGCTATACATACAGCATCCGGGGGCAACATGGGATTCAGTGTCTTGCTCAGGGGCACTTTGACATGTCGCCGGAGGAGCCTCGGATCCAACCGCCAATGTGAGCAACACAAGGCATTGTGAGATCTTAGGGCACGGAGCTAGGGTAGAGACCGAGTAGTAGAGAGAGAGAGTGACAGGCTGAGGCTGGGAATCAAAGGAAGGATGGGGAAATACGGTTTTAACATGAAATAAAAATAAAAGGCTTATGTTATCATTAATGATATATAGGAGCTCAGCTGGGAGCTTAAAGCTTAATTTATGGTCAGCTGTGGTTTCCACTAGACCATAGCTGTCGCGGCGTGTAGTCGTACACCTCTGAATTTTTGTAATTAGGCGCCCACTGCGCGCTGCGCTTTCAATTCAACACGGTCGGCTGGGAAGAGCAGGTTCGTCTCTACAAACATCTGTATGATTCTTCATGTATAGACCACAGGGAGTCAGACAGCCTTAAATATGTGGTCAGAGAGACACCACACTGAGTAAAGAAGAAATATGTTGCTGGAGTGTAGAAAAACATGAGAGATCGTTTTGTCAAAGCTAAAAACCGGCCTCATGGAATTGTGTTCTTAACAGTGTTACAGACAGTCATTTCGTCAGTCATGTTAATGATTAGAGTAGATAATTGTAATGCTTCTACTGATGCCAGCCAGCCTGCTTTCCTTTACTTCCAGTCCCTTCATCTCTACTACTTATTGCTTATTTACAAATGATTTTGTCTCTGTGCATGATGGTAGCGCGTGCACCATCCACGGCGGCTGCGCACGGTGTCACGTTTGAGTATACCCGATGCTTAAAGGAGACAGCTAACGTTAGCTGCCCTTCAGCTGTCAGAGTCGGCTTCGACTTTATACATGAACTCTAACAGCTGTATTCTCATTAACTTGACAATCTGCAAGAAACAGGTCGCTAATAAACCGCTAAAAAAAAAAAAGTAGTGACAACACCGTTTGGCAAAGTTATCAAATGCCTTTACAACATCATTCTATTTTTTTTTCTTTTCTTTTTTTCCCTTTATTTAGAACAGCTGAAGAGAGACAGAAAATGGGAGAAAGAGAGGGGGATGACATGCAGCAAAGTGCCTTGAGATTTGAACCTGGTGAGGACTGACCCTACATGGGGCGCGCGCTCTACCAGGTGAGCTAGAGGATTAAATATTCTAATGTAATTTGAATATTAAAAATAATAACGAATGTAGCCGGTTAGCTCACTTGGTATTATTCCTCGACACAGAAGGTCCAGGGTTCGAATCTGACCTGTGACGGTTTTCCTGCATGTCCCCCCCCTCTCCCCTTTCATATCTCATATCTCTTTTCCAGATAAAATCCAGTAATTCTGTCTTCTAGACCCCAAAGAATTTGTAAAATATTCTATGACAGAGCGCCTGGGTAGCTCCCCTGGTAGAGCAGGCGCCCATATATAGAGGTTTACTCCTCAACTCCGACCTACGGACCTTTGTTGCATGTCATTCCCTCTCTCCGCTCTAATTTCTCCATCTCTCCTATAAAATAAAGGCCTAAAATGCCCAATGTTATTATCTTAATTTTATTGGAAATGTTTTTTATTATTATAACTTTAGCTTTTGTGATAAATGTGTGTTTGACTGTTCAATGTTCCAAACACAGTTCATATCTATGAAGAATATAGAGCAGTTTTGATGGTGCCTTATGTTATAATGCTCCATGACATATTTTATCTGTTACACAGTGAAAACTGAACTTTAGCTAAACTAAAAAAAATGTGGCAGAAAATTTGTAATCACCCCCCCCCCCCCAAATCGTATACAGTGCTCTTGCTTTGATTAGCAATTTGTTACAACCCCGCAATTGTCATGTGAAGATGCCTGTACATGTTTAATTGGATCAACACGATAACAGGCAGAAACTGAATTTAAAAAAACAAGACATTCAGAGAATCCATTTTAAATGGAGATGACATTTAAATGAACTTTTACAGCCTGTACACTACCTGTGTATTGCTCAGATCTTGTTTAGTTTCCAATAACAGGACTCTGCTCATCAGATTTTCCCAGCTCTCTCTGGATATAGTGATGACTTGTCCTTCATTCTGGAATAGAACATGATAAATAGAAAAGGTATCTGCAATTGTAATGTTTTATTAAATTATCTTTGCTGTCTGTCCAATAAAAGAACAATATAAAATTGTGAAATAACATGAAATAAGATATTAAAGTAGCATAAAGAATGACTTATCCACCTTGTCTGTGTTTCTCGGTTTGTCAAGTTCCTCCAGGCGTTTCTCCAGGACACTAAGCCTGTCTAGCCCAGACAGAAGACCCCCGAGTTGAGCTTCCAGTGCTGAGAGCCTTCCCTCCACCTCTGATGACTGAAAGAAAGACACTAACATTACATGTTATATTGGCATGTGTTCAAACTCCTCTGGAAAGATCTGGGGTGGAGCCAGTGGTCTTCAGAACTTCAGGCCTGTTCAGACCAAAGATTCTCAACGAGGCGATACCATTTTAGCAGAGAAAAGTTGCAGTAGTCTGAACCGGCCCGTCTCGTCTCAAACCAGCTGCGACTCAGCTGGTCGAGTCTCCAGAGGCTGGTTTTAGAACGTAAGGGATGTCAGCTGTTTCAACAGCAAATAGAGAAGTCATCTTGTCAAGTCAGCTACAATAAAATTATTCATAATCCATTTTACTTCTGTTACAAACTGGTAACAGAGGCTCAACGTGCGCCTGCAAGCACGTACGGTGGAGCGAGCTAGACAGTGACTGAAGAGAGGGAGCGCCTCGGACAAAGCCGTGAATCAGAGAAATAAAACCTGTTTTCGCCGATTCATCACTAGAAATGTAACTGTAGCAAGCATCTCACTATCACTATCGTTATCCACATTCATATTTATGCAAATATGAATGTGGAAAAGCGTGCTACTTGGTAGTTAGGACGGAAGTACAAAGTTGTTGCCATGGAGATGATACACCGTCTCCTCACATTGGTGTGACACATTGGACACATTGCAAATAGTTGGATGTTTCAACTCGTCTCCTTGCAAATCTTTTGTCTGAACTGGGCTTTAAAAGTCCCAGGAAATTTTGAGGGTAAAAGACTTCAATTCCTGCATTCTGATACCTTTTTAGCCACCAATTTATGGTAAAAGGAAATGACAAAATTCTGGTGGCAGGTAACAATTCAAAATACAAAATATGGAATATTATTATATTCAGTAGTCCAGTAAGGGGGCTTTCACATCCGGGACATGGGCCGGATACGACAACACACAGCATGAACAGGGCTTTATGGTAACGTTTTTTCCCAAGGAGCACGTTTTGCTCCCACTGTGAAAAATGTAGGATTGACTTCCAGAGGCTACTGCTTTTACTGCTAAATTCAACAATAATACAATCATATTATGGATACAAAACGTTATGAAGTGTAATGTTTTCTATGTTATATTGATCAGAAATTATCAGTGATATTGAATATAGCCAACAGTGTAATGGACCACCACAGGTCATGCATACATGTGCACCGCGGATTAATTGCAGAGTTTAACCGAATTTCGCCGAAAGGTGAGTGATTTTCATGTCTGTATACTGGTTTGGTAAATGCTTACGTAAAGAATGTTATCCTTGTCCTCCTCCTGTCCTGCCAGCTCTTTGATTCCATTTCCAGGAGAATTGGAGGAGTGCACTTCATTATGTGAGGTATAGGTTTCATAATGGGAGGATAATGCTTCCGCGTGGGAGGAGTTTGTGGAGTTTGTGTGAGAAGTGGAGCAATTTTTTGCGTGATTCACAACAAATGGCCTCTCGGACACCTGAAACACATAACAACACAATGGCATTCAACTACACACATTTCTAATCATTCACCTGTCTAATCATTTAATCATTCACTGTCTGACTCATATCACACATTTTTGTAAATAGCCCCCTACCTGCTAACAGTCATTTACCGCTTGACATCCTTGTAGGGCTGGGCAATATGGAGAAAATGAAATATCACAATATTTTTGACCAAATACCTCGATATCGATACCGCAACGATATTGTAGTGTTGACTATTGGTGCTTTCACAAAATATTTACACAATGACATTTTTGATAAATAATCATCAGTTACGTGGATATAATGACTAAGTGGGTAATGGCAAATAATAGAACAGTTACAACAGGCAAAAACTATATAAAAGTAGCGTTCTCAAGTCTCGTTTGCTGTTATGGGTCATTTATGATCATCAGATGAAAAATTACACATTTTAAGAAACATTAAAAAGTTACATATAGTCACTTCAAGTAAAACAAGTCAAAAAGAGAACATATTTTTAGTCAGATTTTCTGTGATGGGGTTGCAGGCATCGCTGCATTTCAGAGGCCACAGCTGTACTTTTAGTGGTAGTATGGCACTATACTTACAGTGTCTGCATCAGCCATTGTTGGATGAGCTTCCCCTCTGTCATCCTTGTGTGAGGCAGGACATCGGACTTTCAGCTACAACACAAGTAAACACACAACTCTATTGGATACATTACAGAATTGCTGTTTCTTGAATGATGTTTGTGTACTGTTGTGTTATTTCCTATAATCTCCATTACTTTTGTGGCACAGACAGTGGGGTCACACAATTTGTTTTAGGTCTAGAGTATTTATTTACCGCTACACTAGTACTAAGGGTGCTCCGATCAGGATTTTTGGGGCCGATCACCGGCAGACGTTATCGGCCGATACCGATCACTTTTATGAACTGAAAATTACGCCATTATGTAACAGTCACACATGTTTAGAGAATGTATCAGGAATTGTTTGGCTTTCTGTCCTAGCTCAAAATGTAAAAAATGTCCTTTCAATCACTGCAGACATTTCTTCAGCACACACACACACGGACCGACACACACACACACACACACACACACACACACACACACACACACACACACACACACACACACACACACACACACACACACAGCTGTTTGAGCGGCGCCGGAGCCGCTAGCTACACGACTCCGCTCTGCTTTAAGGCTCAGTTATACTAGCGCTTTCAACAGTGCGTGCGGAAATCGTGACGTCACGGGATTGCCGTGAGTATTTATACTCGCGCGTGGTGGTCGTGACACTAGTTGCAGTCTTCTTCTGAACAGCGGTGGCGCTAAGGAGCAAAGGCTACCGATGTTTTTCTTTCTAAGGACTAGAAGAAGAAGAAAAAGATAAACACCGGCAGAACAGGCAGCAACAGTGCCGTCAATGCTTCGATTTGATTCAGTGACCTACTCCGTCAGATCAAGCCTTTCATTCACAAAAAAAGATCTCATCTTAACCCAGTAAGTTTACCAGAGAGACTTGCAGTCAGTCGGCGAGTCCTGGCATCCGGTTTCCCAGGAGCTCGTTCAGGCTTTCTGTTTCCGGTTTGTCGGGCGCCGCTGAAAAAAATAGACTGGTGCGCGCCCTGTGCTCGCGCGCTGAAAATCGGACGCGCCGGCCGGAAATTACGTCATTTTGATGTCACGAATGCGCGCGCCACCTCCAACGCGTCAAGCATAAAACAGCCTTTAGCGTTAGCTAACTTTGAAAACTCCTCATCCTCCTTTCCGTGACTAACCTTCAAATGTCTGATGAGGTTGGTGGTGTTGAAATGTCTTTGGAGCTTTCAGCCTCGTGGTATTTCCTCGGCACACACGTTGCAAATCGTTAATGTATTGTCTTTTTCCCAGATAGCAATGAGTCGGTGGACCACCGGTGGTGCTCCAGAGGCAGTAGAAGCGTCAGAATTGCGTAATCGCAAACACGTTTGCCAGAGCACCACCGGTGGCAGATGCTTTTTAAAAGCGGTAGCCGCCTTCCTACCGCCTTCGTTCCGCAACCAACAACAGCCAACTGCTGTTCTGCCGCCGTTCAGACACCTTGTAGAACTGCCAGACCGCTGAATGTAGGGAAGCAGCCATTTTAGCTCCATGTAGAAAATGTTCTCACGAGTAGTGAGTCATCTGATCGGCCTATCTGATTGGCATTTATGGAGACCACCGATCAAACTATTTAAAGCCATTATCGGCAGATACCGATCGGTGACCGATCGATCGGAGCACCCTTAGCTAGTACGCTTCATGGCTGTCCCTTAGTATGGTGACTGGAACACGCAGACCATCTGCCACTGTAGCATAAAAACCCTTTGAAAGGAAACTTTCATTATGAGCATCATTAATGTTTTGATCAAGAGCTGCCAGTCCAACTATCGTATCATCCAACTTTGGGCAATTGCTCTATTTACGCCCTAATTTGTTACAGTAGTAGTGGGAGTGACGCTCTTCCATTTTGGTGGCAGAACGCCTTGATGGCCGACGGGAAACACCTTGCCAGGTCTGTATTTATAATAATAGGTGTCTAATGTTATGGGATTGCTACTTTTACTTAAAGGGTAACTACCGTTTTTTTCAAATTTTTTTTTTCTATGTTTTTGTGTCTAAGTGACTGACGTGAACAACAATCTTTGACATTGGCCCAGTATTAAGCCAGATCGCTGCAGTCGGCAGCAGAGAAACAAGCTACAATGTAAGTTTAATAGGACAATTGTCCAGCTTGTATTTACCTTCACAAAAGTGCTCATTTTTCCACTGACAGGTTCAGATTATTATTCTAAGTGTCTGACAACATTATAGAAAGGATCCCTTCAGAGATAGACCTTTAAAATCTCTTTGAGACCTTTCTGTTTAACCAGAAACAGCTCTGAGGTCACTAGCGCTAAACCCACCAGACTCCATTTAAAAAAGCAATACTTTTCGCGTCTATAGAGCCAACATATTTTCACATGTAAATCAGTAAACTATGTGTTTATTTCAACCAAAACTAGAGTTGTGATGGTTGGAAAAGTGGAAAGACAACCCAAAACGGCTTTTCATAGTTTATTTAATTTTGTTTCTGTCGACTTTGAATGAAGTGTATTTTACGATGCTAAATGCTAATGCTAATGCGAAATGCTTTTATATAAATTACTGTCTATTTACATAGAGTCTGGTGAGTTTAGCGAACGCAATTTTGCGGATGTTTTTATGTTAAAAAAAAATCTTACTCTTTAACAGAAAGATCAACCTCCTTAGAAATCATTTCCATAATGTTGTCAGACACTTTAATTATATATTATTAATCTGAGCCTGTCAGCGGCAAAACGAGCACTTTTGTGAAGGTAAACACAAGGTGCACAATCGCCCTAATAACTTGCATTGTAGCTTGTTTCGCCGCTGCCGACTGAAGCGATCTCGCTAAATACTGGACCAATTTCAAAGATTGTTGTTCCCATCAGTCACTTAGACACAAAAACATAGAAAATAGTGTCCAGGTTGAAAAAAATGATAGTTCACCTTTAAGTAAAAGGCAGAATGCTTGGCTGCCTTTAATGTGACAGATTACAGATACAGAATATGCATCTACATTAAATATACACATAGACATGTACAGTATGTAAATAAAAAAAGTTCTGTACCTTCTTAAATTGGTTGTGTTTCTGCAGGACCAAGTTAATGATGTCACAGATGACAGAGATTTTCCTTAGAGAGAAACCCCACTGGAGGAACTGCTGCTTGGTTAGTATGGGTTTATAGTGGAAGATATCTCGCAGCACCTACACACACAAAACACACACTCACAGTTGAACAGAGCAGTGCATGTTACTAGAATAATCGTGACCATAAAAGTAAGAGTCCACTGTACACTAGTGAGTTAGTAGTCACTGTGCTTCACAGAGGGAGGGGACGAATATGAATTAAAGGGATACTTCACCGATTTAGCATTCAGCTTTGTATCAGTAAAAACCCGGTAGTATTTCTGAATGACCGTGCGTCCTTCTCTCATATCCCCCTGAGAGGGGAGATCTCTCTCATTGGGGGGTCTGGAAAAAATCTTCCGATGACGTAAAATGACGATTTTTGCGTCATCGGAAGATTTTTGGCCAGAGGCAAAAGACTACAGCCAGTATTAGGAGCTACTTCCGCATGTTTTCAACTCGCCCATCACCCGAAGCGAGCCGATCTCAGCCGGAAAAAAAACGAAATGTCAGCCATCTTGAATCTTCGCTAAACAGGGCTCTCTCTTCTCAGCAGCACACTTTTACAATAATTATGTGCATTCAAACTACCGCATGTGTACCACCGGGATACATCGGTACAGATCGGAGAATATGCAGGAAACGTTATTACAGACGGAATAATCGGCACACTACGAGAGCTTAGCCTGCACGGAGACCAGCACGGGGACCAGCACGGTGACCAGCACGGAGACCAGCACGGGGACCAGCACGGAGACCAGCGGTCTCGCTCGATGCCCCGAGCCGGGAAGGGGACATCCTCGTCGGCTAGGTGGGAAGCTAACGCTAGCCGGACACCTGTCCCATCAATCCTGCTTGCAAGTGTCCGTTCATTAAACAACAAACTGGACTACATCCAACTTCAACGATGCTCCCAACGCGAGTTCAGAGACTGTATTTTTTGTTCTTGTGGAAACATGGCTGAAGAACAGCGTACCAGACTGTCCAGCTACCAGGACTGCTAGCCCTCCGACGATCCGAGCTAGAGATGGTCTGTCACTGGGTAAAAGACTCGTGAAGGTGAGCTGTGTTAACACAGACTGGTGCAGAAATGGGGTGATTTGTATCCAACTAACTGCTAACCGCTGGAGTTTGTGACTGTTACATGGCGACCATTCGACATTCCACGCTAATTCACGGCTGTGTTTATACTCGGTGTTTACAGCCCACCAAGCCTAATGCTAGTATGCTTAGCTGAACTTATGTGTGGAGTTATGGAGTTATGTGTGTGTGCACTAAAGGTAGCCAACTTTCGTATGTCGTTTTTATATAATGTAGTTTTTATATATTTTAAATGTGTAACACCACTTGAGCCACGATTAAACGTTGTTTCGTGTATATGGTTGAAATGACAATAAAACACATTGAGTTGAGTCGAATGCCTCACTGTCTGTCTGTCAAGCGGTAGGCGTGGCTTGGGAGTGGACTCAAAGCAGCGAAGCGAAGTGCATTCTGGGATTTGGTGTCTTTCATCCATATGAGCCTAAAACACATTTTCTGGCTTTTCTCGGCCTAGAAGACACCAATTTAAAAAAAAATTCACATTTCTGCTACATAAGTGACCCAATTTAAATATATATTCAGCTTTCCAGCGGTGAAACATCCCTTTAAGAAATTTGACAACATTTCGTAATGCTGCATCTGTAAAAACAAAGCTCTCAGAATGTGTGTATGCGTTACCTTATAAAGAGTGTCAGTGAATCGGAGGTCAGTTTTGCCAGTCAGCTCCAGTCCAGCCTCCAATAGTTGCTTCGCAAAAGGTGGAGAGAATGAAGTGAAGGTAAAGCTCACAATTGGTAGAAAAGCGGAGGGATCTCCTTTGGAAAGGCTGGTGGAGAAACAAAGAACAATGTGGGAGATTGTGAGAAAAAATGCAAATGAGAAAAGAGAGAATCGGATGTGTAATGTCCACTTTTTGTGTTTTCTCACTGTGCTTACCTGTACCACTCTCTATCTGCTGTTTGGTTCATATAAACACCAGCGTTTTGTGCCCTCTTTCTCAGGTACGATTAATCTGCAAATTCCTTATTGAACTAGAGCCGATCTTGCAAAGAGATCACACCAGCCGCCACACCAAATCAGGCGGGCAGAAGAATAATGTGGTGGGGAAAAGCTATTTTCAGCCCACTGCTGAAAATAGCTGTCACAGTTCATAGTTGCGTTAAAATCAAGTTCACACACAGGTGTATTTAGGCAGGGAGTGACAATCACAATTTGCAGCGACCAAATCTGAGTACCAGCCGCGACAGCAATGCTGGTATTGTTGACTCTTTTTGAGTCTGTGTGTGTCATTATGGCAAAATGTGGTCCTGGAGACACCTGGTGTGGCGGGAACTTTTGAGTACTTTCTTTGGTGTTTATATGTCTGTGGCCAGCTTTTGTCACCGGGATAGCGTCGCAACTGTGCTAAATGCAGTCACAGTACTTTTACTTTACAGGTGTGTAGTTGACATCAAAACGAAGACCGACTTTGAAAATAGGTGTGGTCCAAGTAAGGGCGTTGGAAGTAGAGGGGTAGGGAAGGGCCCCCACCACATTATGCTCCTGCCCGCCTGATTTGGTGTGGCGGCTGGTGTGATCTCTTTGCAAGATTGGCTCTAGTTCAATAAGGAATTTGCAGATTAATCGTACCTGAGAAAGAGGGCACAAAACGCTGGTGTTTATATGAACCAAACAGCAGATAGAGAGTGGTACAGGTAAGCACAGTGAGAAAACACAAAAAGTCCCATTTACTGCAAGGCTCCACTCAAAAAGGTGTCAGTGCGAGCATAGAAGACAATGTTCGAGTTTTTCCTCACTGTAACTGTAAACTGCATCAGTATTATTCAACTGTTAAAAATGACAACACGGTCTAAAGCAGTAACGATAGCGTTTGAACTATCTAACGTTAGCTAGCTATTATCCTACCGACTGTCACAAGGCACGTTCGAGATGCCTAACATCACGAGATCGGTCTCAGAATACAAAATGCCCGTGAAATGAAAAGTGCAGGTTTTCTTACTGTAAGTCCAAACTGTTAGAAAACTGCCTCTTTTAATGGTATTCTAGGTTAGTTCAAAATTAGCGTGTGTATGGTGTTATAGGGGCTTCTAGCACTGTAACGTAAATCGTTATGGTAACAAAACACACATCTGCATAACGTAAGTTTTTGTTGTTGTTTTGTTACCCATTGTAGTCGACATATCCTGGGTACTTTATCACCCGCAGGAGAGTTTCCAGTTTGCGAAGACAACCATGGACATCTCCTGAAGACAGCATCTTTATCTGTAATAAAGAGAGAGAAGCGCCAACCTGCACAGCTAACGTTAATCGAACCGAAGTTAACGTTACAGACTAACGTTGTTCAGTCTGTTATTGGCAACACAAATACGGTAACGTTAGACGCGAAGTTAGACGACACTACAACCATAACGTTACCTCCTTTGCATAAACATTCGATGTTATGTTTCGATATGCAAATGAAAGTGCAGTAGTTTCGATGTCTCGTCGTTAGCTAGCTAGGAATTTTCGGTAAGAGTTTTGTTTCTACCGGGTTATTAACAGCACGAAACAGGATTGGCTATTGCAAGCAAGTCTTCCTACGTACTGTAACGAGTTGACGTCATTGACGTAGCCAGTACGCACATTGCTTTCTACCTTTTTCGTTGAGTTTAGCTAGTTTATCAATTTGTCATAGGCAACGCGTATTTACATAGAAAATGAATGCGTTTGACTCATCGTTGTAAAATTCTAAATTGTCCGTCAGTTCATGTTTCTGTGATAACTGGGGAGAGAACAGGGGAGGGGCAGAGGTGACAGGAGGAGGAGGAGTGTGTAAAATACATCCATGGTGTCAAACAGATGATAGACCGCGGTATGAAGGGTTCCCCCTGAACCTAAGGAGCAACTGCTCTATTTTTAGTTGTGCTTGGCTAAATGAAATGACAACTGGATACGTTTGATAGCAAGGAAACCGCATTTCCAGCTGTACTTGTGTGCAGGTCGGGTTGTCAGAGGAAACACTAAACTCAGGTAACGTTATGTAGCTAGTCCATGGTTACGCCGCTGTATCGTAATCATTAGGAAATACTGCATCATGATTGTAAAATAAATAATACCAATATCCTTTAACAGTGCAGCAAAATCTTTCTGTTTGGGTCGACACTGTCTTCGTCAACTTAAACTAGCTCGGAAAGCTAACTCGGGGATTTGTTAAAAGAGATTGTGACTAATAGCCAATTCAACCAATGACGTTCCATTTTGAATGCTGTTGCGATATGTCTGACCAATTATATAGAACGTAGGGCGGGACTAAAGGTCAAACTACCTTGCTTGCTCGAACTTCCAACGTTGATGTTTACAACAGTGTAATAGAATTTGTTTATGCAACACAGCTGACGTTAGACAGGCTGAAAGGGAAAGAAATACCGGGCAGTATTACTGCTTTGTTTATTGGTACACACTTAAAAGTCGACTAACATATGAAGCTAATCTTGAAGTTCGTCAGCAAAGAATTCTGACATGCTTTGAGTAGATAGAGGTGCCTTTATTGCTGTGATGCCAACGTTCGTTTGTCAGCAGGGGCATATGCACACTGAATGTCAGTGGTTGGTATATAATGTCACACGCAGTTTTCACTTACACTTCAGTGCTGTCTGCCATAATCACTGTGCAATACAATAACATCATAAACCTGTATAACTACCACAGGTCACTTTAAATTGGCAACCCAAAACTTGTATTGTTATTTTTTAATTACAGTAACAAAATGTGAACTTACAGGTATTTCTCTCTCTCTCTCTCTCTCTCATTTAAATTAATTAAAAGGGCCTGTATTGGCATTGGAAACATACCTTTACATTGCCAAAGCAAGTGTGATATTAAAAAAATGTACATACAATAAACAGATGTGTAACATTTGCAGCATTGAAATCAAATATATAAATGAAAATAGGTCGTTTAACTTAAACATACAAACAGAACAATTTTGATTTTCCTCTTAATATCTCTCTCTCTCTCCCTCTTTTTTAAAGTCATTACCACCTACTGTTAAACCATGTCAGAATTATTGAGATATCAAACATCTAAAGCCAGGGTGCTGCATGCACATGATACCAGCATGCCTTGGCACGTTAAATCAGTCTACTGTATTTTTATTACTTAATTACATTATTTTATCTCGTTCCATCATGTAGTTCTAGAGCATTATGCAGGGAATTATAAAACAACTGTAGTTGTCATTAAGTGACCCAAATGAAATGAATGGTAGCTGTATTGTATTGACGAATACACTATCATAGACATGATTAAATCTTATCAAATGTTGTACAGTTCTAGGGATTTCTATGCATATTATTTGAGACTTAAAAAGGAGTTAGGTTTTTTGCCTGACCCATTTTAAATGGTTTCTCTGCAGCACATAAGCTTCAACATGACACAAGCAGTGCTTTACAATCTAACAATTTGACCAGAAGAAATGATAATAACAAGAGATATACTGTTTTCCCATCTCAAGCAGCAGAACTTACAATGGTTGGGCAGATTGTGTATACTACGGAAGCCGAGAACGGCCATAGATTTTTAACATTTTTTTTTTTTTATGGATTTTTTTTTTAATGCACTGTTATCTCGACATAACAAAGTTTGTTTTCTCCCACTAATCCCACTAAAACACCCTTCCATTTAACCCGGGGAATGGGGCTCCATAAGCGGATAGAAATCTGCCGTTTCCCCCTCTACTTCTCTGGTCAAATACTTGGAAAGAAATCCCACTAAAACACCCTTCCATTTAACTCGAGGAATGGGCTCCATGAGCGAATAGAGGTCTGCCGTTTCTTCCTCCTCTTCTCCGGTCAAATACTCTGGAAAAATCCCACCACGACACCCTTCCATTTAACCCGAGGAAGAGGCTCCATGAGCAGATAGAAGTCTGCCGTTTTTAACCCGGAGAAGAGGAGGGAGAAATGGCCGCTTATGGAGCCCCATTCCCCGGGTTAAATGGAAGGGTGTCTTAGTGGGATTAGTGGGAGAAAACAAACTTTGTTATGTCGAGATAACAAAATAATTAAATTGTTATCTCGAGAAAACAAACTTTGTTATCTCGAGATAACGAATTAATAAGTCGTTATCACGAGATAAAAAAAAATAAAATAAAATAAAATAAAAAAGTAAATGGCCATTCTTGGCTTCCGTAGTATACAACTTGTGTTGAATTATTTAACTCACTATTGGATAGTCTAATGAAATAAATCAAATGTATTTCTATGGATAGTCTGAATAATATGATATAAAAGTATTGTTCCATTCTGAGAATCATTTTGCCCAGTGGTTAGTACATGTTGTTTGAATTTGAATCAGCTTTAATGGCCAAGTAAGTGTGAACACATTCAGGGAACTTGACTCTGGCCTATGTTGCTCTCAAAGAATATACGGCTAAAAAATAAATAAGGACAACAAAGCTGAACAAGGTAAACAAACATTTGGCTACTATGTACAGATATATAGGTTTGTATATATAAAAAAATGAATGCATGCATAAATATACATGCATGTAAACAAACAGCTATATGCAGTAAGACAATAATAGGGGAATGCAAAAGTGCAAATGGTGCTGGAATATAAATAATTATTAATAAACTGGTTGTTTATATCTAAGGTAGGTGGATATGGTACAGTGTATATTTGGTAGATATTTACTTGTTTAAATCTAGTCTAGTCTTGTTTACACTATTACATACTGTATATTATTTACTTGAAACGAGGATGCTTGGTGTTACAGGGTTATTGCACAGTGATTGATCCTGACATTAAGTCTTCATTATAGTGACAGCCTACAAATACAGTACAGTGGACATAGAGTAAGATTAATGTACAGTGTCTTCAGTATGAGTCGTAACCTTTTTGTGATCATATTCAGTCACAGTGTTTCTGACAGACACATCGATTAGATTTAACTAGAACTAGTTTTAGTCCAATGTATGTAGTCAAAATATTTGTTCAAGCACAATACATGACTGGTATTATGAAAAAAAATCATAAGTATGGTCACATTACTGCATGTAAACATACTGATATACGAGCAGTTGTCAAATGCTGACCGTTCCAGAACAGTACTTTTCCTGTGAGGTATAAATGAGAGAATGGACAATAAGAAGTGTGCAGGCACCATCTGCCACTTATTACCATACATATGGGTGAACTGTAATACAGCATATTATAATATATCATCATCAAAGTGACTTGTTTGTACTGTGTTACTGTGCTGCCATATAGATGGGTCAAGCACTGTGGAGGCTGCCTCCCAGACAACAGCAGCAGCTTCAGGAAGAGCTTGCAGACCGACTGGCTGACCGAGGAGGAGGAGGAGGAGGAGGAGGAAGACAAGAGCAAGGTAATCTGAACATTTTTAACATGTTACTTTTGGCTGAGGATATGTAATTTGTTTGAGACTGCTGAGGTAGCATTATGCACCTCTAATGTGAATGAAATGAAGACTATGGATTTATTTAATAGTTTGACTAGACTTTAATTCCACAGATTGAATCAGATTTGTTTTTAAAGCCTTTATTGCAACAGTAAGTTACACTTACGTGGAATTTACCTTGGTTTTTGGTGCATACATAAACAAACATAATACAGATGCAGAGACAGATAGCTTTATTTGTCCCTGAAGTGCAATTCAGTTTCTACAATCCACCGAAACATATACACACATTCATACTGCCAGCCATCAATGACAGAGCGAGCACAATAAAAAGGCATATGGGAAAGTGTGAGATCCAAAAGTATACAGCAAGAAAAATATTTGAAATAAGAACTGAATAAAGACAATAAAGTATGGGTTGAGTGCAGAATGTAAAAATATGTAGTATGGGCAGATGTATAGTCCAGGATGAAGGTTAGTGCAAAGTGTAGTTTATGTCTCGCATATATTATCACTGTCAGTATGCACAATAGCATAGGTCATTGTGTACATTTTATGAAAGATCAATATAAAGGACCAAGACTCTTTAAAACTGATGTTTTCGGACAGACAATGAAATAAATTCAACCCAAACAGTGCAGTTTCCACCCAATGCAGAAACTGGTGTCCCCGGTTAGTCAGGTAGTGTGAAAACAAGACAACAAGATAGGCCTGCACGATTAATCGTTCTAAAATCGCTGTTCCCGATTTAATTTTTAAATGACTTCAATTTTAAAAAAAAGGCATGAAGACATGAAAGGCAAGCAGTTAAAGAGTGTGCTAAGAAATCATTCTGTTTTTGATACTGTACTTAAATTGGCAATTGACAAACTTAATTTCTCTAGAGACTGAAGCTGTAGCTGCAGCATGTTGATTGACATGTTTTAATTATGAAAAGACATGTTCAGGGAGTTAAGATCTGTATCAGGGCCATATTTAGTTCAATGTGTTATATGTCACTATTTTTGGTAGCCTACTGTACTTAAATGGCCAGTATGTACTTTATTTTCTTTATTCATTGAAGCCTCTATGTTTACAGGCTTGTAGTGATGTGCAATGTGCTATAGGTGCCAACAAATCTCTGTTTGGTACTGCCAATTTGTTTTGTTTTGTCATGGTTCATGTGTGCAACAAACATTACACTTTGTGAGAAAAAGATTGTGGCAGAGAATCGTTATATCAATTCTAAGCTAAAAAAAAGTGTGATTCATATTTTTCCCCGAATCATGCAGGCCTACAACAAGATAGCAAGTTGTGTAGTGTGAACAGTACAGCGATCTGATGACTTTAAAGGTCTTGTAGTGGGAACTCAGCCAGTGGTGGAAAAAGTATTCAGATCCTTTACTTCAGTAAAAGTACTAAAACCACACTGTAAAAATACTCTGTTACAAGTAAAAGTCCCGCATTGAAAATGTAACTTAAGTACTAGGATGTAAGTATCATCAGGAAAACGTACTTAAAGTATTAAAAGTAAAAGTACTCAATGCAGACAAATCCTCACATTTTAGAAACTGGAAACGATCCAAATAGTTCTGTCAATCAACTAAGTGTTTAATCTGCTAATCAGGCCGTTATATTGTTGGGTAGTTTAGTTTATAATAAAACATCATATATTTATAAACTACATGTGTTTTGTGTGCAGAAATCTTAATTTGTAAAGTAACTAGTAACTAAAGCTGTCAGATGAATATAGTGGAGTAAAAAGTACAATATTTCTCTCTGAATTGTAGCGAAGTAGAAAGTGGCATGAAAAGAAAAGGCTCAATTAAAGTACAAGTACCTCAACATTTGTACTTAAGTACAGTACTTATTTTGTCTGCTATAAATTTTACCCCACCTGACTATCATTCTTGCTCCTGTGTGTCAGTTTGTCTTGTTGTTTAGCTCCAGCAATGTGTCTCTTCCTTGTTGCTATGCTCCTAGAATTTTGACATCCAAGCTTTTCTCATAAGTCTTTAAAGGGGTGATAGAATGATTATATGGAGTATTTCACACTGTTCTTTAAGGTCTCCTAATAGGGTAAGTAACATTGGTTGGGCTCAAAATGTCCCAGGTGATATTTTGTTAGACCCTTATGCATCCCTGTGGAATGGCTCTATTTGGAACGAGAGCTTTTCTTCCAAATATGGTATGTTCATGAATATTTAGATGAGCTGCGCGCTGATTGGTGTTGAGGAACCACTCACACATACACACACACACACACACACACACACACACACACACACACACACACACACACACACACACACACACACACACACACACACACACTGCTGCCCGGCGCACAGCGCACACACGCAGGCAGATACAGACACACTGTCTGTTACATGTCCAGACATCCCCGGACGCAACCCGCGGCGGATAAAACAGCCGATACCAGTTTTGACACTGTCATTCAACTAGTGTTGTTGTAACGTTACCCTTGAGACATAAAAAAACTCCACCAAAGAATCACAACTCACATCGTAGCCAGGGCTGGACTGGGACAAAAAAATCGGCCCGGCATTTTTGGCCCAGGCGGCCCACAGCCACTGTGATTGGTCAGACACATTCCCTGCAGACAATCATCTTAAAATATGCGTGCATTCTATGATATGAGTTGCCTAGTGTTCTGCGTTCATGTGATAGTTTTGGATCCTTCAAGAGGGGTCTCAAGACTTATCTGTTGATCTTACACTAAAATAATTAATTAATTCTTAGAGTTATGATTTGTATATTTATGGTATTTGTATTATTATTATTATTGATATTTGATATGTTATTGCCATTATTGTTATTATTACTATTTTGCTTAATATTGGCTTAGCAACTTTTAAAAACGGTTTACTGTTAATTTTAACCATTGTAAGATTCATATTTTGTCGCTTTGGACAAAAGTGTCTGCTAACTACAATAACCATAACCCTTCCCAACAGCTACAATAAAGCTGGGAGTAGTATATGCCCTGGAAAAGAGAAGCAGTGAACTCACTCACTTTAGATTGGCGACCTGGAGGCCATAGGGTAGCCTACACAATGTCCATACTCAAGTGCAAGTCATTGCCAAAGATAAAGAGTTTAAAGTATAATTTCAAATTATTTAACAACATTTAAGTATACAAGTGTATTGTCAGTAAAGTCAATCAAAATGTTGCCTTGGCCCACACCAATGAACAAGAAAGATTTACTCTAACAAGGTAACCTTTAAAAGAGTGAGAAACAGAGAGAAATGTCAGCTAAGTTAAGGTATAATAATATAACAAGATGGCCGCAACTGCTTAGCTGGCATCTGATGGATCACTGGCTACTACTTTAATTATTTTTTGATCTTATGATTTAATGCAAATCAAAAATTGACAGAGATTAACATTTGAAGCTCTGATTGTTGTAATATATCCTGAACTGCCTTAAAGGATTTACTGACTGAACCTAAATTTCAAGATGGCTGAGATGTCCTTACAAACAATTTGGGAGGCCATCCAACAGAGCAAGGCTGAAATGACTGCTCATATCGACTCTAAAATCGAACCACTGCAGATAAGTCTCAATAATATTCATGGTGCCCTGTCATCGTTGGGAGACCAAATATCTGAACTTGAGCAACGAGTGAGTAGTAATGAGGACAATGTAGATAACTTAACAACAAGAGTGCACACTTTGGAGGTGGAGAATGCTTACCTAAAAGAGAAGGTGGATGAAGCTGAAAACAGGAGCCGTATAAATAATCTCCGTTTCATTAATGTTCCTGAGAAGAGCGAAGGAGCTGACGTGATTGGATTTCTATCCATGCACTTTGAAGGTCGATGTGGACGGTAAATCAAAACTCTTTCGGAGTGCCGAGGATGCGGAGAAATACTTTGAGGACATCTGAACTTCCTCATAAGTCTGTGTGAGTAGTGAATATCTGGTTGATCATCTGAGTTTCTGAGATAACTTTTTGTTAAGGAGTAGGCTATGCGTCTCCTGTTTTGATTTTGATTTCCCCCTCGATAAGAATGTGGGTGTATTATGTTTATGATCACATACTTGTTTTGTTTGCAGCACAGTTTTTGCTGCCGTAAATGAGTGCCGTGAACTCGATTTGTTTGTTGTTTGCTATCTGTCACAATTGCTGTAAATATGGATTAGTTCATTAATGTATTGATATATTTGCGAAAGTAGTCTGGATGTGTATATCACTAAATTGAAATCTTACAGTATATATGTGTCAAGTTTTTATGTTTTGTCTTTGTTTTTGTGTTAGGTATGTCTCTAAATGTACAGTATGCTCCCCACTATTTTCACCACTTAACCCTATTGTTGTTGACAGCAAGTTTCCATAATAACGATGGCTTTTAATTCCTATAAAGGCCTTAAAATAATTCATTTAAATATTAGAAGTCTTATGTCTAAAATAGATCTTTTAAGAGCCTGGGCAAGTCACAATAAACCTGATATTATCACAGTCTCTGAAACATGGCTACATAGTGGCATATCTAATAATGATGTTGAAATGGATGGTTACTTGTTATACAGGGTTGACAGAGGGTCAAGAGGTGGTGGAGTGGTCACTTATGTGTGTTCCAACTTGTGTTCTCAGCATTCATGCCCCAAAATTGGACCAATTGATTTTGAATGTGTTTTTGTTAATATAATATTACATGTAAATAAATCGCTTACAATTGGAAATATATATAGGCCGCGCTCAGCCCCTTCTGGCTCTATGAAGAATATACTGGCAACCATAAATTCCTTAGAAAAGAATAATGAATGTATAATTCTAGGTGATTTTAACAACAACTGGCTTGACCGATCTTCAGCAGGAGATAGAAATCTAATTAGTAGTGTGAATTTATTTCAACTGATTAATACACCTACCAGAGTAAATTTACAATCATCAACATTAATAGATTGGATACTTGTAACCAACCCTGAAAGGATATTATCCTCTGGAGTCATGTCAGATTGTTTAAGTGACCACTCTGTAATATTCTGTGTGTGGAAAATTAAAATGTATAAAGAACAACCTAAAGATATAACATTCAGACAGTGCAAATATTTTGATGTGAACCTTTTTAATGATGACATCGGCAACATTAACTGGGAGCGCCTCTCACTTATACCTACTGTTAATGATGCATGGGACTTCTTTTACAGTGAGGTCATGAATGTGATCAATAAGCACGCCCCACTTAAAACAGTCAGAGTAAAAGGGACTAGTCTTCCCTGGATTAACTCAGAATTGATTTCTCTGTTTAAGCGAAGAGATGTTGCTTGGGCCAAATTTCGTCTTACTAGAAATCAAAGCGATTGGGAAATATATAGACAATTACGTAATATTAGTAAAACTAAAACAAGGAATGCAAAGTCAGAATACTATAAAAACAGCTTAAATGGAGAGTTTAAGAATCCAAGACAATTTTGGAATAAACTTAACACTTTACTTAACCGTAACGAAACAGGGCAAATTAATCAATTGAATATTAATAATGAAATTATACAGAACCCAACAATAATTACACAAATTTTTAATGAACACTTTGTTGCTGTCTCTCAAGCTAATGAGACCCCATATTCGCATGCATCTTTCAAAAATCCCTTGCCCAAAAATCTTTTTTCTTTTAAATTGATTTCACCTATAGATGTTTACCAAAGTATAGCAAAATTGAAGTTGAGTACAGGTGCTGGACCTGATGGAATGGAATCTAAATTTATAAAATATGCATCCCATATCTTGATGTTCCCCCTGGCAAAATTATTTAATTTATCTATAAATACAAACTCACTTCCACCTATTTGGAAGATGGCTAGGGTATTGCCTGTATTCAAAGGCGGAAAACCAGATGACTTGAATAATTATTGACCTATTTCTATTATATGTACAGTTCAAAAAATATTTGAGAAATTAATTTTCATGCAATTAAGTGAATTTATTGAAGAACATGGTATCTTAACAACAGCACAATCTGGATTCCGTCCTAATCATTCTACTACCACAGCTCTCCTCAGCTTTACAAATGATGTATATACAGCATTTGACGAAGGAAAATTTACTGGAGCCATTTTTATTGATTTTTCGAAAGCGTTTGATACAGTTGATCATTATTTACTCCTAGATAAATTGTATTCGATTGGCTTAAGCCAAAGATCTTTATTATGGTTTAATGCCTATTTACATGGTAGGCGTCAATAGGTTGCATTACAAAATACATGCTCTACTAGTTTAATTATAGGTAAAGGTGTGCCACAAGGTTCTGTACTGGGGCCACTTCTCTTTTCTATTTATATTAATGATATGCCAAGTATTTGTTTATCCTGTAATGTTCATCTTTATGCTGATGATACAGTTTTATATACATCGTATAACCAGAAGGACCAGGTACAGAATGCATTACAATCCGATTTTTCTATTGTACAGAATTGGCTCAGAGAACACAACCTATTACTCAATGAGGAAAAAACTTGCACTATGTTGTTCAAACTGAGACCATCTAAAGTTACTATGAATGAATTACAAATTTGTATGATTGATGGAAGATCTCTTGTTAATGTAAATTCATTTAAGTACCTGGGTCTGTGGTTAGATACTGAGCTATCATTCTATGCTCACATTGAAGCTACAGTCAAGAAAGTTAAACAATGTTTGTGTCAGTTGTATCGTTCAATTGATTGCTTTACATTTGATACAAGAAAGCGTATTGCACAGCAACTCTTATTACCACTAATTGATTATGCTGATATTGTTTACCATACATCAAGTGTTACTTCTCTTAATGCCGTAGATCTTTTATTCAATTCCATATGTAGATTTGTTTTAAGGTATCCATTTATGACACATCATTGTATGCTCTATGAAAAATTGGATTGGCTCCAACCGAAAGACAGAAGAAGGTATCACTGGTTAAAGTTTATTTTTAGTTGTGTTAATTATGCGAATAAATGTCCCCCTTATCTTCGACAATTTTTTGTTAGACACCTATCAGTCTATCCTATACGACACTTGCTCCATCCATTTTTTGTTGTACCAAGAATCCATCGGGAAATTCGGAGAAGAGCATTTTGTCATAAAGCTCCTATGGACTGGAATAACCTCCCATTGTCATTGAAATCCATTACATCTTTACATTCATTTAAAGTGGCATTATTTTTATATTTCAAGATACCATGTTCATGTTTTAATTGAGTTTTGTTTTATTACTATTAATATGTGAACAGCCTTTGAGGACTTATTACTGTCAATGTAATTATGCAACTTATTGTATAACATGGGGAGGTGGTGGTCTTGGGGGGAGGAACATACTGTGAATGTTGTCCTATTGAGTTAGTATGGATTTTCTTTTTTGTGATGTTTTTTATTTTATTTTATTTTTTTTAATTTATTTTTTTATTTATTTTTTCTTTATGTGTTATTGTATGATGTCATGTTTTGAGCATGTGTGGCTATGGATGTTATTTTCAAACAGTGATTCAAAGGACCCCCTTGAAAATGAGATGGTACATCTCAAGGGGCTATCCAAATAAAGAATAAAGAATAAAGTATAATTCATTTAGCTTAAATCTCTGGGCAATGTAGAGAGACAGCTGTATACATAGTATACATGAGCCTAGTAGAACAGGCTGTATACATAGTATACATGAGCCTAGTAGAACAGGCTGTTACATAGTATACATGAGCCTAGTAGAACAGGCTGTATACATAGTATACATGAGCCTAGTAGAACAGGCTGTATACATAGTATACATGAGCCTAGTAGAAGAGGCTGTATAGATCAGACTTCAGCTACCCAACAGGCCAACCCTTAAACAGTTAGGTTACCTGACAGCCACTAACTTTAATGTTACTGCCAAACTGCTTGTTTGGCAGTTTGGCAGTAACACACACACACACACACACACACACACACACACACACACACACACACACACACACACGCACACAGCCTCCCTCCCTTCCTGAGAGTCCCTGTTAATTCGCGTACTTCTTACCGTCGTCAACTACTCTCTCTTCCATCTGTTCCTCCCTCTCTCCCCTGGCCCTGTCATGGTCGCTCTCCTCCTCGGCCTCTTCCCTGTCATCATGATGTTGTTTCTGCTTCTCTGTATAGCCAGCCACCTCTCCTCCTTTCTCTACTTCAGGTAGCCTAACGCTGATGTTGAAGCAGCTACTACAGCCGCAAACATGTCAGACATTTTGGCACATTTTGAGGCATTCGCCTGTAGAGTATTAATCTTTTTTCTGTAGCCTACACATCGCTTGCGTATGGGGTTCCGTGGTCGCTTGTCCATTTTAACGTGGATGCTAAACTTCCAGCATATTATAACGTTTACAGCTCGTGTCTCAGGGCCGGGAGTGGGGAAGGGTGTTCCTGGATTTGATTGGGTTAGGTCAGTGCCAATAAAGAATATTAACCAATGGGCCACTGTCAGTTATCTATGGGCCGGCGCGGCCCCAAAAAAATAAAAAAAATTAAAACAAAGGCCTATAAATTATATCGGCGATTCGGCCCAAAAGTGCGTCGGCCCACCAGGAAAATGCCCGGTATGCCCGATGGCCAGTCCAGCCCTGCTCGTAGCTAGTAAGCGCGGGGAGCGGAGAGTGAACCCCTGCAAGCATGTCCTCTGCCAGTGCCTCTGCGGCGCTGCGTTAGATCCACAACTCCCTCTCCATTTACTCGTTCTAAACACTTTTCTCTAGGCCAGTAAGCTACTCCGTTGTACAGGCAGGAACACTGAATTTACGACCGTTGAAAAACTTCCAAACATTCTTCTTTTTAAAGTAGGCCTACACAGCACAGCTCGTGTGTGAGATCCTGACAGAGCTCCAGTTCAGCCGGTCTGTGAAGGGAGAGAGGCCGACAGGGAAGGCAGCAAACCCGGCCAGCAGCCGCCACCTGTCCCAGCCGATTGTGAAGCTTGTGAAGTCCGACATTGTCTTACCAAATTTGCAATTAGTCATCAGTTTTCATAAAACGGCCCATATTTGAGCTTTACATAGTTGATTTCTCGCATAAAAAAGTATCAGAAGTGAATTTATTAATGGAATAGCAGAGATCTGCGCGACCTAGATTCAGAAGACTAGCTGACCTCAGGTCAGTGGTGTAGCCTATGTAAATTTTGGGGCGTGACAAAGACAGACACCTGAGCCAAATAAGGGACAGCCACCGAGTTGAGATGAGAGTTGAGATTTGCCCGTTTTCAGAGGCAGTTTCAAATAGTGAGATTTGCAGAGGAAAGAGGTGTCTATGGGATTTTGAGGTTCTATGTATGTCCTATTTACCCACCAAACTGTCGTTATTCAACTATGACAAGGTAAAATCGGGTTTGCATTCTATCTTCCCTTTAAATGTAATCCCGAGTGACTCCGAGTAAGCCACAATGTTCCATTTTGGCAAAAATGCAAATGTTTTACACAAAGGAGACAAGGCCAATAGAGCAAAATAAAGGTTTGAACTTCCATCCATCCATCCATCTTCCTCCGCTTATCCGGTGTCGGGGCGCAAGGGGAGCAGCTCCAGCAGGGGACCCCAAACTTCCCTTTCTCGAGCCACATTAACCAGCTCTGACCTGGGGATCCCGAGGCGTTCCCAGGCCAGGTTGGAGATATAATCCCTCCACCTAGTACTGGGTCTTCCCCGAGGCCTCCTCCCAGCTGGACGTGCCTGGAACACCTCCCTAGGGAGGCGCCCAGGGGGCATCCTTACCAGATGCCCGAACCACCTCAACTGGCTCCTTTCGACGTGAAGGAGCAGCGGCTCTACTCCGAGCTCCTCACGGATGACTGAGCTTCTCACCCTATCTCTAAGGGAGACGCCAGCCACCCTCCTGAGGAAACCCATTTCGGCCGCTTGTACCCTGGATCTCATTCTTTCGGTCATGACCCAGCCTTCATTACCATAGGTGAGGGTAGGAACGAAAACTGACTGGTAGATCGAGAGCTTTGCCTTCTGGCTCAGCTCTCTTTTCGTCACAATGGTGCGATAAACTGAATGTAATACCGCCCCTGCTGCGCAGATTCTCTGACCAATCTCCCGCTCCATTGTCCCCTCACTCGCGAACAAGACCCCAAGGTACTTAAACTCCTTCACTTGGGGTAAGGACTCATTCCCTACCTGGAGAAGGCACTCCATCGGTTTCCTGCTGAGAACCATGGCCTCAGATTTAGATGTGCTGATCCTCATCCCAGCCGCTTCACACTTGGCTGCAAACCGATCCAGTGAGTGCTGAAGGTCACAGGCCGATGATGCCATCAGGACCACATCATCTGCAAAGAGCAGCGATGAGATCCCCAGCCCACCGAACTGCAACCCCTCCCCACCACGACTACGCCTCGATATCCTGTCCATAAATACTACGAACAGGATTGGTGACAAAGCGCAGCCCTGGCGGAGGCAACCCTCACCTAAAACAAGTCTGACTTACTGCCGAGAACCCGGACACAGCTCTCGCTTTTGGTCTTGCTTTGAACTTCATTCAGCTCAAACTTCATGAGGACCTTATTTCATACATTTACAGTATGATGGGTTTTCAGGTTAGAATTTACCACAAATTCTATAAATAAATACAGTACATGGAGAATGAAGACACCAGTAAAACCATGAAAATAATTTGAACAAAACTGTAATAATAAATAAGAGCTAAAGAATGTAATGCATAAGTGTTTGTAATTTATTTATTTATTAAAGGGTCACATAGTCTAGATCCTCGACGTTCCACTTTCGGGATTGCTCCGGTGCCGCAGGAAATTCCACCGGATGCATGTCTTTTCGCAGATGTCCGTTACCTTCCGCTTCCTTTGTGTTGTAATTTTAACCTCCGGTGGATTTCTGAGGACTCTGGTTAACTGCTCCTCAGATCTCTGCAGGGTAAATCCAGACAGCTAGCTAGACTATCTATCCAATCTGAATTTTCTGTTGCACGACTAAAACTACTTTTGAACGTACACATGTTCCACCAAAACAAGTTCCTTCCTGAGGCTATTTTGCAGAGGCACCGTGCGGAGCTTAGCGCCGCCCATGACGATTGTGATTGGTTTAAATAAATGCCCCCCCCCCCCCCCCTCTCTCTCTCTCTCTCTCTCTCTCTCTCTCTCTCTCTCTCTCTCTCTCTCACTCTCTCTCTCTCTCTCCAGGATTTTGCAGCCTTTTTTTGAGATTGTTGCGGCCCAAAATGCCTGATGTCGCGGGAGCTTTTGATAAATATTGCGATAAAAGTTGCAATGTCTTTTGTGTGTTTGTTGCAATGAAGTTGCAGGAGACAGTGGAAGTTGCAAAAAAAGTTGTGATTATTTTTTGTATAGTTCTTTAAAAATAAAAAGGAAACTCATTTTGGGGAGAATAAAATTACTCTGGATTGAGATTTCCTATGTAACCTTACCAAAAAGGCTCAGGTTGCTGCAAATGTTGGTATAATATGAAAATGGCTGGTGGATTTAAGACAAAAAATAATAATTTATTGAATGAATCAAATTTGAACATATGTGTCAGTGGCTTCTCTGGGACACACATTCATACGGTTTGATAAAGTAACATTACTTATTGGACTTTAACTTATCATTGCACTTACAATAACGAGCGTAGCTGTCCTCAATTTAGGCATGGATGTATTAAGAGAACTGGATACAGTGTTCGGCGGGAAGCCCCGTACGTTCCAATGAGAGCGCTCAAAAGCGCATTAAGACAACATGGAGCTCGGATCTTCCGCATTCTTGGCCCATGACGTCACGATGGACGTGCGCACTAGCAACAAATTGTTTGTGTTGTCGTAGCAACCGGTAGCAACATGCACGTTCATGAGCTCCCTCCTGCGTCTCGGTAAACGTAGCGAACTCAAGAACCGTTTCATTGTCTAAAATATTCACTAACGTTAAACATTATGCTTTTGTTGTTCCTGATTGTTTACATGCTTAGCTAAATAAACAATGGGTGTATTTAGAGAACCAAGGAGATGTAATTATTATGTCGTGCTACTAGCTAGGGAATTAAAAGAAATAAATACTGTAGTGCTGCTTCCCACTTTTAATTTGTGTCCCGTTTTTCTTTTTTTTAATGGACTTAAATGTCTGCAGTTTAAATTAACTTGGATATTTTGAATGCGGTCATGGTGGAAAGAGACTAGACATTTAGTCGCACCAAATTCACGGTGATTGGTTGAATTTGCGTGAATTGGCGCGATCGCAACATCGTGAAATCCTGGAGGGACTGGTTATTGGTCCGGTGTGTAGTTGTAGGTTTTCTGTGTTTTGAGGGAAGGGGAATACAACCGCTTCTTTTCTCTGTTTTCTTTTGTCTTGTAGCACCAATTTTAAAAATGTTTACGCTATTCTACTGCAGACAGCCCAGCTTTATGAGAAGACCCTCAGTCCATTGGTTAAATACTTTTTAAAGTTAAATGATGACAATAACTCAGTGTGCCTGGTCAATCCTAAACTACAATGCATGCTGGGATAGTCTCCCACTTTCCTGTCATGCTCAATAGTAGGAAGCAAGTAATGAATGAATGTTTGTTTGTTCATAGGGAGAGATGGAGGTCCCCAGAGAAGAGTTCCTCAGCAGTGTCATGGCCCTGACATCTACCATCTGCTGAGAACACGCATGGGAGGTATGAACACACACACACACACACACACACACACACACACACACACACACACACACACACACACAGCACATAGCTACTACTAACTCTCTTCATGAGCACTGTATTTTGCTTTTGTGTTTGTTTTTTGGGTTGTTCAGTGTACTTTGGTTGCCCCTCTACTTTCCATTATTTCTGATGGTATGTGCATACAGCCAGCACAGTTAGAAAAAAACAGGGATTGGTTTGCTACCTACAGAAGAAGCCATCACTTCAATTGATTTCTTTTTTATATGGACAATGCACATTAATCAACATTTCTGTCAATGTGCCAGTGTTTGCCAGGCGGCTAATTTTCAGCTGTAGTCCTCTCTTGATAATGCTCCCTGGACCAGCCTGGCTGCTATTGGAGATCTCTGATCTAACCTGTGTCAGTTTAGGGGTCCTTGACATGAAAAAGTTTGGAAAACCACTCTTGCAATGGCTGATATAATAGATTAAATCTAAACCAAACTCAACCTCTCCACCAAGGCACAGGAGTCCCCATTCTTAATTGGTCAGTGTGATACATCAAGTCCACAGCCATGTGTGGCTAACCATCACTTGCACTTTTGGAAAGTGTCCGTCCCGTCGAACACATCGAACAGGCATTTTGAGGCAGCTAGTGACAGAGAGCTGTCTGATCTTTGCGGTGTGTTCAACAGAAGACATGATGCAGTCTGTCTTTTTGGTTACGTTCAGACTGCAGACAAAAGTGGCCCAAATCAGATTTAGACCACTTCCATATGTGGTCCTGAATCAGACCCAGGTCTAGAAGTAGATGAGTGATCCAAACATTTCTAATAACAATTAACTCCAAAGCGTTGTAACAAATGAGTCGTTTAATCTAATAAATCACTTTATATGAATATGTTGAAATGTTTCTGTGTCTTCCCCTGTGGTTGTTGATTTATTTTAATGAATAAAAATTAGGGGTGTTGAAATTAATCATAGCATCGATGCATCACGATGTGGACCTTGACGATTCTGCATCAGTGCAGTGACAGACCATAATCGATTATTGCCTAATGATGTTACTTGTTGTATTTTCTGGTCGGTCGGATTTTTTTTGTCTGTTGTCTGCTGTGAACGGATCCCCTACATTCAGGAAGTGTTTTTTTTTAAGAGCAGATCCAATAAAAGGGGAATTCAAAATCTGAATTAGTTGATGAAAACCATGTGTAGCAATATATAATAATATTGAGGATGTGAACAACTGTGATGCATCGTGATATTGAATCCATTCAAATCGTTGACAGGATAATCGTAATCGAATTCACACCCCTAATAAAAAAAAATCAAAATCTGCTTTTAATTTAACTCTGGAATGTTGACATGGAAATAGTAATAAATAGAGTAATATTTTAAGTGATGAGAATGGGGTACTTAAACAGCTCTGGGTGTGCTGTCATGCTGATTTGACCAATCAGAGTGCCTGCTCTGAGCTACTTGTTGTATAATTCTGCCTCCCTCCTTCTTTTTCTTGGTGACTGTAGGTAGGGAACAGCACGGTTTTATAGATTTGGAGATGTTGCCACCCGAATTAGGCATCACCATACTGTCGTACCTGAATGCTACTGATCTGTGCCTGGCGGGCTGTGTGTGGCAGGACCTGGGAAATGACGAATATCTATGGCAAGGGTAATGACAAGGTTCAACTCTACTTTCTGTCATCTTTTTGTGGCGATTAAACTAATGAGTTGGGGATTTGATGCAGGTCATAAATGATTCTGAACAGTATTGTTTGATCTGCTGTACTGTATACAAAATCAATAATGGCAGGTAGACTTACAGGAGACAGAATGTTAAAGGTATTGTAGTTTCTGTCAACTGCTGCCTTCGTCAACTGTCAACTTGCCAGACAAGCCTGTTTTTCTCCACATGTATGCAGTATTGTGTACTTTTTATTTACTTCTACGTATAACCCTCGTGTGTATCCATCAGGCTGTGTAAGTCCACATGGGGACACTGCTCCATCTACAACAGAAGACTACCTGCTGGTTTCTCATACAGAAGACTATACCTCCAACTAGATGAAGGCAGCCTGACATTCAATTCCAACTCACAGGAGGTAAACGTGGCCAAACACACACTACCTCACTGTGTGTGCGTGTGTGTGTGTGTGTGTGTGTGTGTGTGTGTGTGTGTGCGCGCGTGTGGAGTGTGTGCACAAAATTATGTATTTGATGATGTCATTATTCTTAACCTCTAATGTTTTTACACATTACAATATATAGTGTATGTCTGGTTGGATTAAGAAACTGTTAGACCTACATGTACACTCAGAAGATATTCTCAGTGTGTGTGTGTGTGTGTGTGTGTGTGTGTAGGGTATTGGGTATTTCATGTCTAAAGGTATACTAGTGGATCATCCGACAGAGCTGGCTAAATTCATCTTCTACACTAGACGTCTCAACTGGAAGATGCTGAGGGTTTACCTGGATGAAAGGTTAATACAGAAATACACAATACCCACAAACTCACCACTTGACTTCCACAAGACTTTGTGATAATGAAAAGTTTACATTTTTACATTTGATACTTCTACTTCTGTATTACCTTAGGAAGGTCTACAACCATGCCCTGAAATGATTAGACTTTTTTGTATTATTATTTTACTAGAGTAGGTGTTTATGTATTGTGTCTATGATATTAAATATACTTTTATTGGTGCCCTGTAATTAGAGTTCCAAATTTCGTAATTCAGTAACTTTGTACAAATTTACAAAAAAAAAGGTTGTTTCTGTCATGCCATTTAGTCTGTATTTATGTATGTGTGTGCAGGCGGGATGTCCTGGATGAGTTGGTGACCCTCCATAACTTCAGTAACCAGTTTCTACCTAACGCTCTGCGGGATTTCTTCAGACACATCCACGCACCAGAGGAGAGAGGAGAGTATCTGGAAACCCTCATCACCAAGTTCAGCCACAGGTTTTGTACCTGTAACCCTGGCCTTGTGAGAGACCTGGGCCTCAGTCCTGGTTAGTACTTACACACACACACACACACACACACACACACACACACACACACACACACACACACACACACACACACACACACACACACACACACACACACACACACACACAAACATAAACATAAATACAGAACACATACTGTATGTTCACTAAAGGTTTCTGTAGTTCTGGTTCTAGGCGTATTGGTATTAATTAAATACTTACACAGTAGTTGTAAGTAGACTTGTGAAAAATGGTGCTTGGTAGCAAACAACAAAAGTTATCTTTACACTAAATGTATGTTGGTATAAAGTCTAGTCTGTCCCAACTAAAAAATCGGTGTAAAAACTAAGGCTACTTTGTTGTGATTGTAACTAATTTCATCAGTTTAACTTAAAAAAGCTCAACATCACAAATTTGCCTCAGGGGGCTTTAAAATCTGTACAGCAAATGACATCCTCTGTCCTTAGACTCTCGATTTAGACAAGGAACAACTCCACAAAAAGCCTTCAACAGGCAAAAATATGAAAGAAACCTCAGGAGGAGCATCTGAGGGATCCTTCTCCCGGGACAGACAGACGTGCAATAGATTGATTTTAAACATTCATTCATTCATTCCACCATATTTATACTTGTTAGATCATTTGCAGGGCGATCCTCATTTACAATGACATTGAGTCAATTACACAAACAAAAAGGTAATGCAAAACAACAACAAAGAGATATACTAAGAGAATAAGAGGGACTACCATTATGAAAATAATAATGTTATAGATAAATTAAGATGTAAAATAAAATAGAGCTCTCACATTTTGCAATTACGGTAGATATTTGATGGACAAATTAAAATAATTAAAATGTAAAATAAAATACAGTTATGTAAATCAGTTTCAACATATATATGAAATATGATCCAGGCCACAACCTGAGCCACACAGCCTTCTCTCCATCATGGAGACCTGGGATGAGGACCGACGGCACAAACACACTAAAGGAAAACTCAAGAGCATCATTCACACAGAAGGGAGGAGCGGGAGAGGAGACGGGAAAACCATTCGCACAGAGGGAGAGGGGGAGAGAGACATGGACATCCTTCACACAAGGACAGAAAGACAGGAGATTAGGCTAAATCTCCTGGAGGTAGTAGATTCAGATTCCAAACATCTGGAATAAGGCACCGACAGCCAGGACAGAGATGATGGTCCAGCACAGAGAAGCATGAGTGAAAAGAGAGGACAAGGAGGAAAACCTAGGGAGAGAGAGAGAAGGGAGAGAGAGAAAGAGAGAGTGATAGGCCCACAGGGCAGTGGTTTTCAGATTATTCACATGGGCAGGACATGCATGGGCTTTAAGTCAGGGCTGTAGTACTTGAGTCCGGACTCGAGGCGTTTTTCTGTTGTCTCGGACTCGGCCATTGGACTCACCAAATATTCTAGTTGGTCTTGACCGAGTCCAGCACTGTATGCTTTTGTTCTGAAGTAACTTCCTCCTTCAAAACAAAACCTTTGATGAAGCGCACTCGTACAGAAAACAGGTATTAGGTTAATTCAAAGTCCATCCAGAACGGGCGTCGTGATTGGTCCCTGGTATACACCTGGCTGCATCATATACCTCAATCATCAGGTATCAATCCTTTTCATTTAGGCCACAGACACAATGTCAGTGAGCCCTTTGTACTATGGATTCTTCAAGACAAGTAAGACGTTCAAGAATGGGAACATTTCCATTTTAAGTAAAGAATATGGCCTAATTTGATCATATAGTGTGTTACTCTGCACTTGCTTTTTGATTTTGATTACATTTTAAAGTAGAAGATATATCTAACATCACATACATTATGAACAGGTAAGTGAGTCTTGAAGAGGATTCTTTTTTTTCTGTCTCTGTCTTTGATCTGAACTTTGAAAACGGGTCAAATTTGACCCAAGGACAACACAAGAGTTAAAGAGAAAGAAGAGTTATAAGTTAGAATGTAAAGGATTTAACAGCCAGACTGTCGGATGTCAGCAGGGAAGATACTCCAGAGGAAGACACTGGCCCAGCAGGCTGCTGACTTCTTTTTAACCCTTGTGTGGTCCTCGGGTCAAATCTGACCTGTTTTCAAAGATCTGTATCAAATATATGGCTTTCTTTCAACCGAATTGCCCAAAAATCCATGGTTTTATGGTTCCATACATGAAACATACATGTAATTATGCATCAACATACGTTCCTCTGATCTTAATTATTAGCTAAAGTCAAAATTTCTGGGTTTTTTAACTAAAAATTAGGCATATTTTAATTTGAATGAGGTTTATTGACCACAAATTCCAAATGTAAGTGTAAAACTAGCGGTGATAAGTTGGAATGAAGTTGGCTTAGAAGATGTAACACAGAATTGGAAAATGAATACTTTATGCTTTATAAAACAGGCAAAACAGACCAGGTCAATTTTAACCCGGGAAGACAACACAAGGGTTAACTCTGGAGACAGAAATAAGGTTTAAGAAAATGATACTGGTATGAAAGGACATGCCCATTTATAATTTTGTAAGTCATCAGAAACACCTTAAAGTCTGATGTGACACCTATATGAAGCCAATAAAGGGAAGCTAAGACTGGTGGTAACATTTTCTACATCTAGCTGCAGCGTTCTGAACCATTTGAAGACTTTTAGTACTATGCATGTGGCAGGCGTGACAACAGATATTGTTCATTTTTGAAAGTTTTTTTCAAAAATTAAAATGTCTTAATATGAATCCAACATATTATTTGCAAATATAAATCCCCACTGATGATGGGCTTACTGGCCTCAGTGTTTCCCCTAGGATTTTTTTAAGCCGTGGTGGCAGGTATGTCAACCCCCCCCCCCTGACACTCCAAGGCCGGACTTTCAAATAAGGAAAATTATCGTTCAAAATGGTCTTTCTTACTGAATTAATGCTATTTTTTTACAGTACATTAGTGTGAGCAAACTCCTCAAAAACATGGAAACTCCATAATGATAACTGGCTCTTTAACTAGAACAAGATCTCAGACTAGGAGGCAGTTCACTGAGTGGTTGTTAAAGTCTGTGATTAAGGAAACATGGTTGTAGTATGCAGGAAATGTTTGCAGAAAGAAAGGCTGTTGTCAGGTAAACATGTCACAGTCAAAGAGGCTGAAGGGAAAATTGATGTGGAAAAGCCTTTAATGATGAATGGACTGATAAGCAGGCTACCATTCATACTGTATTCCTCATTTGCAATGAAATGATGCTGTTGCAAAATAATACAACCAGCATCATCATCAAGAATGAAGAACGCGTCATTCACGTGCATATTAAGTAGCCACATGTATCTGTTTTGGTCTTATAATACATCCATAGCTTTACCTCCAGGAGAGAGGACGGTTCACTCAGCCAGCAGTTCAGTTTATAAGAATTTGTCCAAATTTTTAGATTCCTGCCAAGCTAAGCTAAGACTACAACCGACAGCTTTATTTGTTTTAGCTTTTTGCAGAGTAGAGCTGAGTTTGGTAAAACAGCGCGGTGGACGAGAGCAGACAGAGCAGATTAAAATATCTCTTCCTACATGTTTATGCCGGTCTATACAGGTGAGTGCATTGATAAGTATTGACTTTTTACTCATGAAGGTTTTATCGTAACCAGTGCCGATCCTGACCTCCCTGGGGCCCTAAGCAAAATTCTGCTAAGGGGCCCTCTACCTGACCCGTGATGCTGTGAGCTATGTAAACCATTTGCCACACAGTCACACCTGACACTTCAGTGCTCCCAATACAATACCTCCTTTAAACAAAACAGTCAAAGAATAAGTACAACAATATAGAACAGAATGAGGTTCAAACAAACAGTATTTATTGAATAGAGTATTTTCTATAATATTAAGATAACAAGTGAATATTATTAAATAAGTGAATATTAACGTAAACATAAGAAGAAAATAATAAATTAAAACCCTGAACTTTGGCTTTTGGGATTAACTTTGGTTCTCTCTACAGCCTGGGCATTTTGGGCATCAGTATGGGCACCACCAGACTATCTGGACTGTCTAGAATAAACTGAGAAGAATATCACATAGTTAGTTAAGCAGTCATTTACACTACTCGTTACATGTTACAAATGTGTAAACATTTGAATGTTTGAATTAAAATCTTACCATCAAAATATTCCTTTTCTGCACTTTGTAATATTTCAATAGTGAACTGATGCAGATAGATAGGTAAAGATTAACTAAGGGGCCCTACTAGTAAAAATAATCAAGAATTCACATTGCAAATAGTAAAGAAATCGAATTCTTGATATCAAAAATGCATAAACTGTTAATGAATAAAAGCTAAAATGGCTTGCCATAGCATGTTAAAATGTTTATTTATTTATTATTATGCATGTTGAAGCAATTCTTGATTTATGGTTATTATTTACTGAGGGATGTGCATCCATATTGACCAGTATGTCCAGCTAATCAACATTTTAAATTCAATATAGCCTATAAATCAATGTCAAATTGTCAATACATTGTTTTCCATCTTGCATAATTAGTGCAGTTGTTTAGAGTTTTTAACTACACATTGTCTGAGACTAGATAATCAGTGTCTTAAAAGTATGTATAATGTGTACTTTGATGAGGAGTGCCATCATTCATGCCCATATATTGTAGCCTACAGTCTGTCTGGTCTTCACATATATTTCTGCTTGAAAAATGCGCGTTTCATTACGTGCACGCGCCAACACATGATAACACACCCGACGCGGTTATCTTTTCCGAGCTGCAGTAAACAAACACCGTTGCACTTTGTCGTTTATCAAACGTAATAAAGAATTGTATTTTACTCTCACTTTTGTCAGGCACAAAGTCACAAAACACAGCCCTGGAAGTGACTGGCGTTAGCAGCTAGACAAGAGATGCACTGCCTGCCCAGCTAGGTTAGCAAGACCGAAAAAAACACAATAGAAATGCACATAAACATAACTTTACTTTGCTGACATCAAACTTGGACTGCGGTCAAGCCATCCGACACATCGCGAATGACAGTCAAGCCAGCCGACACAGTTTTTTGCTGGACGTGATTATAGTAGATTTACGGTAATAGCGTCTCAGAGCTGATTTCAAAATAAAAGCATTCGTCGGGTACATAGCGAAAGACAGTCAATGGAAGCAAATACCGTCAAAGGAAATGTACGGAATTGTGGTACTTTCAAAATAAAAGCTAAAATAATTTACAAATGTATTCTTAAGACAAGGCCCTGTTCCACACACTAATTTCACTTCAGGGTAATAGTAGACTAACACCCCCTCATATTGCCACCCATGAAGTATCAAATTCTGATGTGTAGTTTCAAAATAAAAGCCTGTCAAAGTGTCAAATATGAGACTTCATTGTATAATGATTTTGGATTCAATTTAAAAGGAAACGCCCTGTTATCAAACAATAATTCCACTTCAGGGTTGTAGTACGCGACCCCATGGTGTGACCCATTAAGTTTCAAGACATTCTGATGTGTAGTTTCAAAGTAAAAGCCTATCAAAATCTCAAATAAGAGAATAATTGCATATGATTTTGGATTCAGTTTAAAAGGAAACGCCCTGTTATCAAACAATAATTCCAATTCAGGGTTGTAGTACGCGACCCCATGGTGTGACCCATTAAGTTTCAAGACATTCTGATGTATAGTTTCAAAGTAAAAGCCTGTCAAAGTGTCAAATATGAGACCAATTATATTATGAATTTGGATTCTACTTAAAAGGAAACGCCCTGTTATCAAACAATAATTCCACTTCAGGGTTGTAGTACACGACCCCATGGTGTGACCCAGTAAGTTTCAAGACATTCTGATGTATAGTTTCAAAGTAAAAGCCTGTCAAAGTGTCAAATATGAGACTAATGATATTATGATTTTGGATTCAATTTAAAAGGAAACGCCCTGTTATCAAACAATAATTCCACTTCAGGGTTGTAGTACGCGACCCCATGGTGTGACTCATTAAGTTTCAAGACATTCTGATGTGTAGTTTCAAAGTAAAAGCCTGTCAAAATGTCAAATATTGGAATAATTATATAATGATTTTGGATTCAATTTAAAAGGAAACGCCCTGTTATCAAACAATAATTCCACTTCAGGGTTGTAGTACACGACCCCATGGTGTGACCCAGTAAGTTTCAAGACATTCTGATGTGTAATTTCAAAGTAAAAGCCTGTCAAAGTCTCAAATAAGTGTCAAATATGAGACTAGAAATTAGGATTCCTATACTTGCAAGACCATATTATTCTCCTCCACTGTGAACATACAAAGAGAAACGAATAACTTTCAATGTAAGGCAAAATTTTGATAGAATATTTAAACCAAGAGACATGTGAACAGCAATTATGCCCACTTAAGTAGTAATGGGGCCAAAAAGAAAAATGTGAAATCAAACAGTAACTCAATTTTAACCAAGTGATTTTGAAATGTCTTTTAAAGGTATGCAAACGATAATAATTTATGATTTCATGTCACAACTAGAACTCTTAATAATACATATAAAATGTTGTACATCAGAAATCTTTATATGGATAGGGTTTAAAAAATATCTATCAATGTCTTGAAACTTAATGGGTCACACCATGGGGTCGAGTATTAGAAGACTTTGACAGGCTTTTACTTTGAAACTATACATCAGAATGTCTTGATACTTACTGGGTCACACCATGGGGTCGTGCACTATAATCCTGAAGTGGAATTATTGTTTGATAACAGGGCGTTTCCTTTTAAGTAGAATCCAAATTCATAATATAATTGGTCTCATATTTGAGACTTTGACAGGCTTTTACTTTGAAACTATACATCAGAATGTCTTGAAACTTACTGGGTCACACCATGGGGTCGTGTACTACAACCCTGAAGTGGAATTATTGTTTGATAACAGGGCGTTTCCTTTTAAATTGAATCCAAAATCATAATATAATTATTCTCATATTTGAGACTTTGACAGGCTTTTACTTTGAAACTACACATCAGAATGTCTTGAAACTTAATGGGTCACACCATGGGGTCGCGTACTACAACCCTGAATTGGAATTATTGTTTGATAACAGGGCGTTTCCTTTTAAACTGAATCCAAAATCATATGCAATTATTCTCTTATTTGAGATTTTGATAGGCTTTTACTTTGAAACTACACATCAGAATGTCTTGAAACTTAATGGGTCACACCACGGGGTCGCGTACTACAACCCTGAAGTGGAATTATTGTTTGATAACAGGGCGTTTCCTTTTAAACTGGATCCAAAATCATAATATAATTGGTCTCATATTTGACAATTTGACAGGCTTTTATTTTGAAACTACACATCAGAATGTCTTGATACTTCATGGGTGGCAATATGAGGCGGTGTTAGTCTACTATTACCCTGAAGTGAAATTAGTGTGTGGAAACATGGCCTTATTAGACATTCCAATAAAAAAAAAACTATTGTCTTAAGCATACATTTGTCAATTATTTGAGCTTTTATTTTGAAAGTTGATATCACAAAGACCGTACATTTCCTTTGACGGTATTTGCTTCCATTGACTCTTTCGCTATGTACCCGACGGATGCTTTTATTTTGAAATCAGCTCTGAGACGCTATTACCGTAAATCTACTATAATCATGTACAGCAAAAAAACTGTGTCGGCTGGCTTGACTGTCATTCGCGATGTGTCGGATGGCTTGACCGCAGTAAACTTGGAGAGGAGAGAACACAAGTTTACCTGATTGTTGTTCCCGCAATTCACTCTCATGGTGTTTTTTTGTCCTCTTTTCGTGACCGGAAGGATAGTTTCGCTTCATTTTGTCATGGATGTTGTAAACATTAATTGACGCGCTATGACACGGGGGGGAGGCGGGGCCTTGAGTAATTTGCGGGGCCCTACGCAGCTTGCGTAGTGAGCGTATAGGGCGGATCGGCTCTGATCGTAACCTACTTACAGTGACGAGACTAGCGTTCATCTGCCCCCCCAGCGGCCGTTGGTAATCCTCGGTATCGTTCCCAGTCAGGTGCTGCGCGTGTTTTAGATGTGTGTGTGCGGTAACGTTAACGCGCACACACACAACTCGGCTGCGTGTGTGTGGCGCGCAGGCAAGAATCCCGGCATGTGAATAGAGAGGGGGGGCTGGGTTTGTGCTCTACCTGTGAAGCGCGTGTCCGCGCTATTCTCCGACAATCAACATTGACACCGTGGCGTGGCGGCAGACATTTAACTGTGGCGGTGCGCCACTTACAAATCAACGTAGGGGAAACACTGCGGTCTATAGGTAAGGTACTCATCTAAAACAACAATTATTATTTGAATAGCTTAGTATTCTATGCACTAAAACGGTATGTATAAAGACTATAGGCCGCGCCCTGCACATTATTGTAGGCCCAGTTTAATATGGAACTTCATTTCATACAATATATGTAGTAGGGGGTCCCTGCCCCGTCTCTCTTTCAGTTAAGGGGTCCTTGGCTTAAAATATGTTGAAGAACCCTAGATAGATAATATAGAACTTTGGGTGCAAGAATAGCAGAAGATTAAAGTCTTGATAAGGTAACCAAAGAGTAGCAGAGGAAATGTCATGTAATAACCAAAATGGTTTGTGATATAGGAAGCATGCTTAGTACGTTTCATTGTAATCTTTCCATCAGATTCTGAAAGATGTTGTGTACTTTCACAGTCAAGATAATTCATCTTCTGGGGGCCTCTGTCATGCCAGTACAATTGTTTAATGTTTTACAATAAGCCCAACTGGTACCAATATTTAAGATATATAACAATATACTTGACAACATTTATTTCTTTCAACAACAAAAAACAAGAATATGATCATGAATTTAAAAAAAAAATATTTGAAAAAACATTGTTGATAAGGTACAGGATTTGTGACCAAAATATTTGCTGAGGGAGACATTTTACATTTTAGAGTTGAAAAATAAATGTGTTATCCCTTACTGGTGACACTATTCCTGTTACATTGAACATATTTTGGGCTTTTCTATTCTGCAATTTCTTGTTACTTATCAGCCAACATATGTACACAAACACAATACATCTGTGGTAAACTAAAGTGATCCATTTGCACACGATTGTGCTCACGGTTGTGTACAGTGACAACATGACCTTAAGGTGGAGCTAGAGTAAAGCTCATGGACTGTCCTAAATGAAAGAGGCGTTATCCTCTGTAGAACATGAATACATTCAGTACATTTCAAGGCAGAGTCATTAAACTTGAACCAGACATCAGCACTGCAGCTAGAACGCCAAAAACCCTAGTAACAAGAAATTATTTTGAAGCTGCTACACTTCTGACCCATTGGCCCAACCGCAAAATGAGGGGGAAACTGTCAAGGTTTTATTTTCAAGTAATCCCTGGCTTCAGTATTTTCAATAGGCCGTGCATTAAGCAACTAAGGGCTTTGTTAATGTCAGCAGACCATACAGAAACCAATCCCTGACTCTGTTACTGTTAACTCCTTGGAGCTTCTCATATGATTAGAAGGATTAGTGTAATGGTTTTGAGCCCAAGGCTAGAGATGGATGGGTGACTGCCTTTCTGAAATCAGCCCTTTTATTTCCCTGCTATTCTGCCCCTTCCATCCCCTTTGGAAAGTATTGTGCACAGCAGTGGAGAACAGCTTAGAGTTTATTAGTAGCACAGTATACATTTATATGTCTCATTCATCCTGTTTAGTTTAACCCTCTGAGGTCTTCGGGCATTTTTAGATATCTTCTCTTCTACTTTTAAAGGTGTTTGCATATAACTGATCCCCATGTGTTTCATATCAAAATGTCCAGAAAAATGGTGAGGCCCAAACTTGTTCCAGAGCAATGTGTAAAGAGATAATTTGGCCCGAAATATTTCTCAAATCTCTTGTAAAAACATACCTACACTCAATTGTTTTGGTGCTTGAAATGAGTTTACAAAAGTCTTGGGTACATAAAAGTAGGGTAATATATGAAGAAAATAGTAAATAAATGTCTAAAATGAAATTTTGTAATATTACTTTTTGAGTAGGAGTGTTGTCAAACATTGCTTGGACTCACTGGTGCGTCTTTTGTCCTCAGAGGGTTAAAGGTGCAATATGTAATACTGAGCACTAGTGTTTAAAATAGTTATTGCAGTACAAATTCAAAATATTGGAGAGAGTCGTCTCCCCCGCCCCTCCTCCCCAGACTTGAAGTTCACGGAGGTTGCCAGGCTGAGACCGCAGCTTCCAACAATGTTGCTAGATGCTTGTCTCACATAGCCAGACATTACTCCACAGCACAGCGGAGTAGCTAACGTTAGAGGCTGGCTATGTTGACAGTCATAAAAGCCCGTGCTCACGCGGAGCTCTGTACCCAACTGATATACACACTTCTTTGGCTTAGAATTACAGTAGGAACCCCTAAAAACACAACAACCTCGCTGTCCTCTTCACCCGACGGACAGACACACTTCATAGGCTTATAATTATAGTAGGAACCGCTAAAAATAACACTACCTTGCCGTCCTTTTCCACGTGACTGAAATACACACTTTATTTGCTTAGAATTACAACAACAATAGCTGAAACACTGAAAACTCATGATCCTCCCTCCCGATTTACAGCCCCCCCTCTCTTGGCTTAAAATAACTCACTGTTGTCGGATATAGACGCTGAACAGGCTACAAGTTGTAAACAGCTGTGGTCCTCTGGTAACGTTAGCAGTTAGCAGGGTTAGCATGGCGGCATTAGCCCGGACCAGTCGGGATCACTTTACTGGCTGTGTCTCAATTGTTTTTGCGAGTAACCAACTCAGATACTCTAGCTATACAATTCTATGTGAGAACACACATAAAATGCCCGTCCCTTGTAGCCATGATAAATTAGCCTAAAGCTAATGCTTAGCTAACAGTTCAGGAGGAAACTAGCCAACTCTGTGTCCTTTGGGGCTCTAAGCTGTCTCCATCTTTCAAATACATCTCCAATATTTACCTGAGGTTTGTAACGTCTCTGGCAGTGTTGGTCAAGTTACTTGGAAATAGTAATTAGTTACTGATTACTGATTACTTCTCCAGGAAAGTAATCCAGTTACTTTACTGATTACTTATTTTCAAAACTAATTAGTTATTTTAATAGTGACTTTACTAAGTTACTTTTCACAAACATGATGCACGAACTAAATATGCTATAAATGTACTGTATGTACTTTTTCCTGTCTTAACAACTACTCAAAGCGCTTTACATAGTACAGGAACCATTCACCATTCACACGATGAGGCCACATCTGCCATACAAGGCGCAACTTGGGGTTCAGTGTCTTGCCCAAGGACACTTCGACATGGGACTGCAGGGCTGGGGATCGAACCACCAACCTTCCGATCGGCAGGCGAACACTCTACCACTGAGTCACATCCGCCCAATAAAGCAATAGACCTTTCAGCCTAATTCTATCCTCGAAAATATAGCCAGCGACGAGCTTCTTCAGTTCAGCGGCACTAAGTCCTGTCGCTTTTAAGTCTATTTTCACCTGTTTATATTAAATATATATATATATATATAAATATATTACATACTGGACCTTTAAGGGATGAGATCAAATTTAAGCTAGCCCTGGCTGTATGAAACATGCTTGATATCAATGACAGTGTTGTCTCTCTATGACCAGAGCAACTTCAGCCTATACGGGACTCTAGTGGGGCTTTGACTTCTCAGTTTGAACACTAACAACCTTTTTCTCTTTAGTGCCGCACACAGCTGAGCTCTGTGTGAAAGCTGATCACGGCCTACTATCGTCTCTCTGCAGATGCGGTGTATGTGCTGTGCTACAGTCTGATCCTGCTGTCCATCGACCTGACCAGCCCCCACGTCAAAAACAAAATGTCCAAGAGGGAGTTTATCAGGAACACTCGCCAAGCAGCACGTAATGTCTCAGACGACTTTGTAGGCCACCTCTATGACAACATATACCTGATTGGCCACGTGGCTGCGTAGGTCCACCTACCAGCTGACCAGTCGAAATCCTCATACTGCACTGAAGAATAGGAAAATGTGATTGGACATGTCTGGAAAGTATGAAACATTTTGGAGATTGATTTTTTACAATTTTCATGACAACCAATAAATCTTAATAGAATGGTTCAACAAACAAATACAGTTCATTTCACTGTGAGAGAGACTGTGCTACTGAATATTAGTAATGTTCATAGATTTTAATCAGGTGTGACACATCTGAAATGTCCAAAGTCAGTGCAAAGAAGGAGGTTTTAAAGTGGAACCATGGCTGCTTCTCATGTTGCTTAAATTGCCTCCTCAACTCCTCCACTTGCTTCCCTTCCTCGCGTTTTAGTCCCTCCCACCGAGGAGGCACAGGAGAGACGTGAGGAAATCATGGCAGGAGAGAGGACACGAGCAAAGTTGTTTCAGAGGGATGAGACGTCCTTTCCTCTGATGCATCACATGAATTTGTCAGCTGTTTGGGCGGAGTTAGCAACTCCTTCAGCTGCACGGCTTCTGGGAAGGCTGCTCTCGTGTATCCTCGGTTATAGCTCCTCGATGATCCCCCCTCGATGCTCACTTCTCTGGGTGGAAATAACAGCTTTGAGACGGCCTTCATGAAGGAGGGACAGAACAACTTCCGGTTCAGCCGTGGAGCGAGGAGCTATCAAATAAGCGACATGAGAAGCAGCCTATGTAAGACGAGCTCTGATAACTGCACTGACGGATGGTGACTACTGATTGGTGGAGGGAGGAGGCAAAGTACTGCCCTCAGCCTGTCACAGATTCCGGGACAGTCCTGCTGATTTCCTATTGGACAGCTGCTTCACGTTTACCAGTGGGACAAACACTGGCCCAATTCTTGTAGGAAGTGACACAGGGGAGCGTTATTACGAGGCGAACAAAAGACCACTCACAAATATCAATAGTAACATTTACCAGCAACTAATGACAAAGGTACATGGAAGCTATTCTGCAAATCAGTTGACTTGATACATTGTCCAGAATGTCCAAGTGTCAAGATTCAACTATATCTGGTTCTCTGTGGCTCGTACTAGATGTGTTTTTTTGTTCTCCATTTTATGAGTAACATGAACAAGACAACAACACACACAATCATACAAGAACATATATATATATATATATATATATATATATATATATATATATATATATGTATGTATGTATGTATGTATGTATGTATATATATATATATATATATATATATATATATATATATATATATATATATATATATATATGTGTATGTATATATATATATATATATGTGTATGTATGTATATATATGTATATATGTGTATGTATATATATATATATATATATATATATATATATATATATATGTGTGTATATATATATATATATATATATATATGTGTATGTATGTATATATATGTATATATGTGTATATATATATGTATGTATGTATGTATGTATGTATGTATGTATGTATGTGTGTATGTAAATGGCTCATTTCAGTCTGATGAACGTCACCTGTCCATGAGGAGGTGTGTGCTTGTGAGATTTAATAATTAGCATAATCAACACTGCTAAAACTGCCATATAGGGCTACCTGTTCCACTCTGTGTGCAGTTTCATTCACAAAATTTTAGCAAAGAGTAAAAAGAAGAATTGCATAGCGCAGAGCTTCAAGTTCTGCTGTCCAAAATATGTCGCTAAAAAAAATACCTCTCAGTAAATTGGCAAGAAATGATGATGATCATATAATGGACAGAATATTACATTAATGTAGCATTAAGTTTGATTTAGTTGTGCATTTTATTTTAGTTGATTTTGCTCTCATATTTAAACTCCAAATTCATTCAGATTAGGCATTAATATAATTCTTATATCAAGGAAGTGTTTTTCCCCAGTGGAGAAAGTACATGGCTGATGTGATGGGTTCTGTACTGAAGAGAAAGTTCCAAGTATAAGAACATTAACGATGACATGTAAATCCTAAAAACTGCATACATTTAAATGGATTGTTTTAGAATCAATCTGAAAGGCAACACAGGTCAAAAAAAGCAAAGTAGTGTTTTCAGTGTTGGAACCAGATACTTTATATTTTCTGCAAGCTTTTGTCCAGATTATGAATGAAACTGAATGTATTAAAACTGTTTCTGACACACATGATGTTAGGGAAATGTAAAATGTCAGTGCTTTGGAGGTGACATGCCTCTTGTGCAGCAGATAGAGCACAGCAGCTTCCATGTTATGCTACTTTATGAGGATGGCAAATAGTATTTGGGAACTCAGTGTTTTGTGATAGACCTGGCTCATTATCAAGGAAATGGCTAAAGTCAAGTGTAGAGAAAGAGAATGTTAAGTGAAAAAATGAAGGATTTCCATCAAGTCATTCTACAATTTTGGGTCTTGAATTGTTACAGAAGGACAATACCACTGGCACAAGTCTGTCGACGACTGCAGTAAATTGTATGTATGGTATGGTTCATGAAGTTCTTGTGTTTAAAAAAATAATACTGCTATAATTCATTTTTGCACAATGCACACATAATTAACACAGCTTCAGCTTTAGTTCCTGACGTCATAGGCTTCCATTGTTTTTTAAAAAATCCCTGAAAAACAGCCCATGACATAGCTATTGCTATATAATAGCATTATCCATCAATTTAAATTACACGTGTAGTTTTATAATGACTGTAGAACACCACAGCCGCTGCTGATTATTATGCATCTGAAAATTCGACATCCAAGTGTCATTTAGCCTTCCATTCATGCTCACTAACAGTGCAGGCATGGACAAAAGAGAAACTATTGTTTGACACTACCACTAGCAGTGTGGTGAAGTAATAGGCCACATATATGTGTAATTTTAAATGATGGATTACATTTGTCAGTGCAGGACTTTTGAAATAGTGGAAGCCTGTTACATCTGGAGGGCAACACTACAATTGAGTCTGGGGAAATGAAAGTGTACTGTACAAATCAGGACATATTGAAATGTATTTTCAGCTGTTGCATTTTTACAAATGAATCAGTTTAACAATGATTCCCATCAGACCTGAATGCAGCATGATTGTCACTCTGTGCTAGTAGCTTTGAGTCCCAGCAGCTAGCATGTAGCCGCAGCTAACAGTGAGGTGTCACAGTGGTCTGTATGTAACCATAGGAACAGACAGGATGACACAGTGAAGCAGTTTTAAAAAAACAACCTTTTTATAACTAAGGGTTTATATCATATCCTAGATATCTAGTTGCAGTACCAACCAACATGTATTTATTTATTTGATTTGTTTTCTATCCAAGTAAATTCTGTGCTTAGAGTCTGTAATGACGAGTCATTAGATTGTAAATCTGACCATGGCTGAACTCAGAACATTAATAGCATTGAAGATTGATTATTGCTGATGATGCACACTGATTTAGTTCTATAACTTATAATTGTTTTCTTTAAATTATGAAGGAAATCCACTTCCTGTTTTTTTTCTTTGTGGTTACTAGAACACTTTATGACTGACAAAATGTACTGAGAAACTGTTCCAAATATCTGACTCATTAAATCTGTGCTTGATTTTGCTGACATGTTTCAATCTCCTGCAGTTTGACAGCTTGAGGTATAAAAAGGTATTAATACAGATTCATTTCTTAGATGGTAATCTCATTTCATTTGATCTGCTACATCCAGTGATGAACAGTTCAGTGACAGATCTGCTTCTTCTTCTGCACTACATAAAGGTGATGCAGAGATGTGTTTCCTTTCTCTCCAGCAAGTCATATATTGATGATGGTAAGATTACTGTAGCTAATGGCTAATGCTAAATACTATAATAGAATTATAAACATATTTAAAGTGACTATATGTAAATTTTGGATGTTTCTGAAACTGTGTAATGTTCCATCTGATGATCATAAATTACCTGTAACGTGGCCGGGTTAGCTCGGTTGGTGGAGCGGGCGCACATGTGTAGGGGGTTTGCTCCTTGGCGTGGCGGCTGCGGGTTCGACTCCGACCTGCGGCCCTTTGCTGCATGTCGTTCCCCCCTCTCTCTTCCCTTTCATATCTTCATCTGTCATGTGAAAATAGAGGCCTAAAAAATCGACATAGTCAACGTAATCGCTTACGTAAATGCGTCAACACAAATCATTTGCGTCGCCGCGTCACGCATAGAAATCTAAAAATAATCGGCTGCCTCCAGCAACAGCACAAGTATGGATTCCTCTTGTCTTCTAAAGTGTGGGAGTATTTTACTCTTAATGCCAACAACAACGTGGTAGTCTGTAGACTTTGTAAAATGCATCCCTGAGTCAGGATAACCGCAGCAAAACACTGTAAGTTCTGCTCACCTTTTTGTCCCTTTCCCTCCCAAGTAGAGTTAAGATTCTCTGCCCAAGCCCGAGCCCAAACTTGACCCACGGGCCGGGTCGGGCCGATATGTCCCGCCACTATCCTCGGGCCAGGCCGGGCCCTTCATCAAGTATTTGTGTTTTTTTAATCATTACATTATTAGCCTAATTGGGCCTCTCCAGCTTCTCCCGTAGCTCTGGGTGCATGTCCTGCACTGACTTGAGTGGGAGGTAAACTGTGCCTTGTCTCCATCTGTAGCACTGTCTTCCATAATTGCGCGACCAGGCCAGATTGTTTCAGATACCTTACGAGTCCTTTATAATGTCAGTTATAACGGCCCACGTATTTACGGGTTTAAATCGGGCTTGGGCTCATAATTCCAGATAATGTGTCGGGCCGGGCTCGGACACAACGTGCACGGGCCCCGCTATGACTTAACATTAAGCATCAAACGCTGACAGTCGGCAGTGTTATTTTTTTTGGTTTACCATCATCATGAGTGACCCAGTCGATTATATATTAGACACTGCAACTTGCCTTACGTTGGATTTATTTGATACATCTGATTTCATATGTTGCTAAAATTGCACTTTTTTACTGTAAGATTAAAGGGAGAACCTTATTCATTATTTGACCTACTGTTAAAAAAGCAAATTTAGGCTACTCTTTTTGCACTTGCTCTGTTTACTTTAAGTTTTTATTTTTGTATTACTCCTGAAAGTGACTTTATTTTGTGGTTGGATTGATCGCCTACATCTGGCTTCAGGTTGCACTACAAATTCATTTTACTTGAACAGTGCAGTGTTAAACAATTTTAATAAATAGAGACTTGAACCTTATTAAATTTGTTTTGTATAAATTGTTAATAATTGAGCAATGGGAAAAGAATGGCTAATTGAAAATGAATCGTTAGATTAGTTGACTAATCGAAAAAATAAATGCTAGATTAATTGTTTCTAAAATAATCGTTTGGGACAGCCCTAAAGGGGAGTAAGTAAGTAAAGTTTGTTTGTATTGCACCTTTCACAGATAAAAATCGCAAAGTTCTTCACAATGAAATGTAAAACAATACAACAAATTAAAATACAAGAACATTTAAATACAAATAGAAAACAAAACAAACAACCATAAAAACCCCTCCACTAAGTAAAAGCCTGCTTGAACAGCAGAGTCTTCAGTTGCTTTTTAAAAGATTTCACCCAACGTAGAGAGGGAGGCAAGACATTCCACAGCCTAGGAGTCACTGTTTGGCATGATCGATCCCCTCTAGTTTTAAAATGAGTGCGGGGAACCACTAATAGCCTCTGACCTAATGACCTCAGACTACGGATGGGAGTATGAAGCTGTATCAAGTCAGAGATGTAGGGAGGAACTTGACCGTGCAGGGCTCTAAAATTAAGGACCAGGATTTTAAATTGAATTCTATACTGGACTGGTAACCAGTGAAGTGATGCTAAAACAGGCGTGATGTGTGACACTGCAGGCGAATAGGAAAAAGAATTAACTAATAGATGTCACCATGAAACTTCCCCAGTTGATTGATTACATTAAGACACATATCTTTTGTATTTCAAGTTTTTTGAAATGTTATGTTTAAACATGGACATTTTTTTATTTATTTAACCTTTATTTAACCAGGTAGGCCATTGAGAACAGGTTCTCATTTACAACGGCGACCTGGCCAAGAAAAGCGTGAGTGTACAAGACAACATACAGTTTCACATTCAACATAGTGCAAGAAAACAGAATAGGCTACAAAGGTAAAAGATTAAGTAGGCAGTGCAATTTGGCAAAAAGTGTGGTGTAACTAAGTTAATCGATATACGAAAGTGGTATGGTGATAACATAATATACATGAAATAGACAGTCTATGACATTGCTGAGATGTAGTAAAGAGTCAGAATACCGTTAGTGCAAAATTAAATTGTGGGCAAGATTTTGAAGTGGATCCAGTGATCAGTTATAATGTAGTATATATAAATAGATAGTCTGTATGAATGCTGAGAAGTAGTGAAGTCAATATACCGTTAGTGCAAGATGTAGTCTAATTAGTGGTGTGGATCAGTAATAACTCAGTAAACAGACAGTCTGTCAAAATGCTGAATATAGTAAAGTGTCAATATACAATTAATGCAAATATTTGTCTAGGTAATGAGGTAGAAACATGAAAAAACAGTATACATGAAAAGACAGTGTATATGAATATTAAATGCTGGGATGAAGTAGAGTCGATGAACAGTTTGTGCAAAGTGTGGGCTAGATAGTGATGTTGAACAATCGTAGCACAATATACATGAATAGACAGAAATATTTAAATGCTGAAATGTAGTAAAGAGTCAAAATATTGTTAGTGCAGGTCATGGACTGAGTAGCAAATTAGGTATGTACAGTTTTACATTCCAGGGCAGGTGCAAGGTACAAAAGCGCGTAAACAGACGTGCAAATTTGTGCAATGGGGCTTATTAGAGATCGTGGGATAGGGTGATGATGCATTATCTAGTTAAATATGCTCTAATTTGAACACATTTCCAGAAAATAAATCTGAACCTTGGATAAAGCCAGGTTCAAAATGCGTCTTTAATTTTGTTGACATATTAGAGTCATAAGGGTTTTACAGTGGGAATTATGTATATCTCCTTTTATCACTCTGTAAATCAGAATATGGTGTCATAAACAGCCATAAAAGATAGATATAAAAACATACATCAGACTATGAATGATATCTGAACAAACCCCTCTGTAAAAACCTTCAGAATATAGATAGTTTGGTGTATGTAAGTGCTACTGAAGTGGAGATTTCCCATTTTGAGAAAACGGCCTTTAAAGATATGGATTATAAAATATCAGACATTTTGCAAGATATTACAGGTGAATAGATATCACCATGAAACTTCCCTGGTTAATTACTTACATTAAGACATATTTGCATTACAAGTTTTCTGAAATGTTATGGCATTATCTAACTTTAGTGAATTAAGGATAAATTTGCAGGTGCAAATAGACAAAGTGTAGTAAAATAAACACCTAAATGTGTATTTTGGATGTTTTTCCCCCAATAGTCTGAAAGAAGACATTCTATGGAAGCTAAATAGCCCAAAAACTCTAAACTTAAAAATGATGGCTTTACCTGGGGTGTGTCAGCTTAAATGTTAATTAACTGAAAATCTGAGAATACAAGAAGTTTCACAAAAACAAACAAGTAAATGGTGATCTGTTTACAGCAATCATCAGACTAACCACATCTCTTTTTAATAAAAGATAGAATAACAGATACGAATACAGGTCATCCAACGTGTGTGTGTGTGTGTGTGTGTGTGTGTGTGTGTGTGTGTGTGTGTGTGTGTGTGTGTGTCTGTGTGTGTGTGTGTGTGTGTGTGTGTGTGTGTGTGTGTGTGTGTGTGTGTGTGTGTATGTGTGTGTGAGTGCGTGCATGCGTGCCAGCCAGCATCCATGAATGCATTTGTGTGCATGTTTGAGATCAAACAGCCAAAAGAGTAAATCCTCTTCAGACACAATATGACCTTTGACACTTGACCTGTGTGTGTGTGTGTGTGTGTGTGTGTGTGTGTGTGTGTGTGTGTGTGTGTGTGTGTGTGTGTGTGTGTGTGTGTGTGTGTGTGTGTGTGTGTGTGTGTGTGTGTGTGTGTGTGTGAGAGTGAGTGAGTGAGTGAGTGAGTGAGTGAGTGACCTATTCCTGGGTGGTGGTGTTTTATATACTGCAAATGAAAACGGAGCAGAGCTACACGACCTATCCATACACACACACACACACACACACACACACACACACACACACACACACACACACACACACACACACACACACACACACACACACACACACACACACACACACACACATAGTCACATTCTCCGACGGAGGTAAAAGTTCCACAAAGTTCCACTTTCTTTTAATCTTGTGTGTATTTAACTATATATCTGCAATGAAAACATACCTGGCTTGCTAAAAGAAAGAATGAAATAGTAGCAGTAGTGTTTGTATCTATATAAAGTATACATAACTACAAAATAATAATAAATATAAATATGTATAATATAAAGTCCACATTCACGTTATATTTTGCTGTTCATGCAATGTAGTTGTTTTTTTAACTGGACTTTTAAGTAATCTGCCTTAATCAGATAAACTAATACTCTTTTGTCCAACAGTCCGAAAATCCTGACGTGATGTGATCAAAAAAGTCTGACAATATAAATACTTAACTTCCTTAAATAATTGAGCGATTTCCAAAAATGATATAAATGCACTTTCTGTCAATTGATCAGTTTAGCATTATTGAGAAAATTAAGTCAACTCACTGCTCTAATTACAAAGATGACGCTATATATACAGTACAAGGTGTACATTTATGTGTGTGAAAAAATGACAGCCACTGTGAGCTTCTCTTTCAGGGATGTGTCAGAACATTATTTCATGGAGCTAATGAATCAAGACTAGCTGTAAAAATTGCCATCTTGATTTGTATTCTAAAATGTATGTATTTTTCGGTGATTAGATATGAGCTGAACCCAGTGACTGTAATTTAAACTGTTGAAGTACTATCTATCTGTGATAGAAAAGGTGTTATCATGATAGTTAATGCCTATTATTTCAGTATTAATTATGTATCAATCAACCACATCTTATCAGTTATAACATCTATTGGACCTCAAGCAGAATTGATACTTTTTTTTAAATGGTTTACTTTCCAAATGTATGTTTGTGTTGAATAAGGTACTGAAGTGGCCTGTAGTTCAAATGTTTTATTGTATATTAGCATGGATGTGAGGAACTTCAATGCCATGAATGTTCCCAGGATGTAGAATTACTGTCAACCTCATGTACAGTTGCCAGAGCTTATGATGTGGTAGAGTGAATATGGGATTTTCAAAATGAATGTATTAATATGTAATGGTATGTGCTATTGAAAAAAGAAAGAAAATACTGAACATCGCCATACAACACCATGTAACCCACCAGCTCAGTCTCTGCTGCTGCTGCTGCTGACCCAAGTTGGCTCTCAGGAGGGTGATGATGATGATGATGATGATGATGATGATGATGATGATGAAGGGGCTGGTGTTTATTTAGTCCAACTCAGACCTGTGGCCTGGGTCGTCGTCTGGTGGCGTCCCAGTCCAGAGAGCCTCACTTAAGCTTGATGGAGATGATGGATGGCCTCCTGAGCCCCAGAGCCTCTGCACTTCATCAGCATGATCAGCCACTGCTGCTGACACAGCAACACACACACACACACACACACACACACACACACACACACACACACACACACACACACACATTCACACACACACACACACACAAACACACACACACACACACACACACACACACACACACACACACACACACACACACACACACACACAGTGCGCCTGCTAACACACCCCGCTGACACTACAGGTACTACTCCTACTGTTACTATGGTTATAACCAACACTCATCCATACTGACTATTACCTTTGCTGCTAGTAATAATAATACATGCACATAGCATTACTATTATGACACATTACATTATTATTGCTTTTGTACAAAGACTTAAAAAAACTTTATTGTGATGTAATAATAGTAAGAAAAAGGATAGCTAAACTATTAGTCATATTTTTCTACTCTACTCATTTTCCTTCAGTTATGTGAATTTACATATTAAATACCATTTTACGAATTTTACAAAATAAACGAAAATGATTTAAATAAAAAGAAGGCAGAGAATTAAATGTATAAATAAAAAATAAATATTAATTGCATAGGACGTACGTCAAACATATCTCCACACCAAATCAAATCAGTGCCCAAAGTGAATTAACACCTAGATTTATATTAATACATTTTAACAAATTATTTATTATCATTTCATTTTCAATTTCATTCAGATGATTTCAATTCATATTTAATATTGAATACTATGAACCCATTCTGTTAACTGGTTAATACTATTAACCCATTCTGTTAACTATGAACCCATTCTGTTAACTATGAACCCATTCTGTTAACTATGAACCCATTCTGTTAACTATGAACCCATTCTGTTAACTATGAACACATTCTGTTAACTGAACCCATTCTGTTAACTGGTGCGTCAGTCAATAGAAACGTGTGCTGTGCAGTCAAACATGGTTTTAACCCCCCAGAACTTTATCTTAAATTCTAGAGGAGATCCCAAAGTTTCCAAAAATACCAAATATGCCGAGCTGTATTTCTGCTTCCCAAGGAGTCACAATACTGTAGAAGCCTCTCTTTGAAATGTTTTAGACAAATTACAGCATTTCAGAAATGACTGAAGGGTCTTTTTGATGCTTATGATGAAAAGCAAATTTGAGCTTGAAACATAATTTTTCTAATGGAATAAATGAAATGAAGTTTAAAAGGAGTGTTCTTAGGAGGCAGAAATCACAGTGACAGTTCTGGACATGTGTGTACAATTCAAGACGATGGAGTGGTGTAACCATAACAATCTTGGGTTTGAATATTTCACTTCAAATGACTATCTGGAACAAACTTAAAGAGAAATACAATTAAATGTTAATGGTTTAAAAACATCAATACATAATATTTTTTTTTTTATTATTATTTTAAAGTATTCTCCATACTTTGGATTTGGAGTACATTTTGCCCCAGAATCAAAGTTTAACTAAATTGTACTTCATTCAAGTAAAGATGTTTGGGTCAACAAGACCTCCAAACCATACTACGATAGGTTGTTTATTCCTACCCTCTAATACAGTGGTTCTCAACCTGGGGTTTGGGACCCCCAAGGGGGTCACAAGATAATTTCTCGGGTTCGCCAGATGGTTGGGGAAAAAAAATAATGAAATAACATATTCTAGACTGGAGAATGTTTTTTACATTACTGTGTGAGTTTGGTACATTTCATGTGTTATATTCAGAGCTTCATTTGTAAATCAGGAGGTCCTGGAACACAGAAAGGGGTCTGAAGGCGGGTGAGGGGGAGAGAAAAAGTCATAAATGCATCAAAAATCCACAGAGCCTGGAGCACATTGGACAAGGCTAGGTGCTAGCTGCTAAGGGTAAACTGTCATTAAAGCAAAGCATTATCTGTTAACATGTATTAATCAGAGTATTCGCAAAAATCACTCAAAATCAGCAGGGGGAGGCATGTAAAAACAGCTGTTTACACCGGTTTGCAGCTCAGTTTCTCGCTGTCGAGAAAAAAGTGTTAGTCTTGCCACTGACAGACTCAGATTAATGTTCTAAGTGTCTGACAACATTATGGAAAGGATTCCTTCAGAGATAGACCTTTAAAATCTCTTTAAGACCTTTCTGTTTAACCAGAAACAGCTCTGAAGTCGCTAGCGCTAAACCCACCAGACTCCATTTAAAAAAGCTATACTTTTAGCGTGTATAGAACCAACATATTTTCCCATGTAAATCAGTAAACTGTGTTTATTTTAACCAAAACTAGAGTATTTTTATTTTGTTTGAATGAAGTGTATTTTACGATGTTAAAATAACTATTTATAAACAGTTATTTTAGCATTGTTTTTATGTTTAAAAAAATGATCTTACTCTTTAACAGAAGGGTCAACCTCCTTAGAAATCCTTTCCATAATGTTGTCAGACACTTACAATATTAATCTGAGTCTGTCAGCGGCAAAACAAGCACTTTTGTGAAGGTAAATACAAGCTGGACAATTGTCCTATTAACTTACATTGTAGCTTGTTTTGCCACTGACTGCAGCGATCTCGCTTAATACTGGACCAATGTCAAAGATGGCTGTTCCCATCAGTCACTTAGACACAAAAATATAGAAAAATAGGGTCCAGGTTACCCTTTAAGTTACTTCACTCCCGGGGGATCTGCACTTGATGCAGAACATGACGTAGCTCCATTTGTTTGTTCCATAAAGTTAAAAAGAAACTCGCCAAAACTCGCAGGAACTACTTTTATTTTAAAACGGACCACAACCCTGGTCTCTTGGGTCAAAGTCCTGTGTTTGTTTGACCCCTCTACCACCCCAACTGCCTTCTTACATGGAGTTAGGCACTCTTATTATCACATTACTTTCTGCTTTGCTTACTACGGCCACCAGACGGCGCCGCCACTATAAACATGTATATGTGTCGTAATTGTTGCTTGAAAAAACGACTTATGTGGGCGTTTTTCATGACAGGACAGTCCCAGGACAGTACATGGTGGACTTGTCCCTGGTGAGAGCTCATGTATTGGTAAATGGATGTTGTAATTGGGTTAGTACACAAGCCTTTTAGCATCAAGCAGCCACTGAAGGCAGTCTAGTAAAATGCAACTAAATGAAAAGCACAGCCACATGAAGCAGAGATGGAGAATCAATAAAAACTCAAAAAGAGAGGATTAAGACAGAGAGAGACAGAGAGGATATTAACCCGTGTCCATTGAAATCAGACAGAGAGGGAGATATGCTGACACAATTAACGACACGAGAAAAAAGGATTTACAGAGGGAAGGAAAAAAAGTGGAAAAATGCAGAATTAATTGATATCACATTGCTGCTTGCTGTGAGCCAGGAATGGTGACCATTTTATATGAATACTAACAGAAGGTTTCAGAGGTTTCAATGTGTGTATCAGCAGAGGGTCAGTGTGTTTGTGTGTGCGTGTGTGCGTGCGTGCGTGCGTGCGTGCGTGCGTACGTGCGTGCGTGCGTACATGCGTGCGTGTGTGTGTGCAACAACTCAGCAACAACTCTTGATCACATAACTAAACAGAGCATATTTTTCATAAATAAGGCTTACACATTCATGACAGAGGAATACTGAATACATGTGACAAAGTGATAATCTGTTTTTATATTTCATACACTGGAATAATGTGAATGTGAGTCTGTATTTATGAGGGTTTAAATCATTAAATATAGGGTAATTAATAGAGAGAGTCAAGGCTTGGTTTGAATAAGACGAGAATGTGTGTGTGTTTTTTAACTCTGTTTAGGAAGATAGATAGATAGATAGATAGATAGATAGATAGATAGATAGATAGATAGACAGATAGACAGATAGATAGATAGATAGATAGATAGATAGATAGATAGATAGATAGATAGATAGATAGATAGATAGATAGATAGATAGATAGATAGATAGGTTTTTATTGTCATTCAACTATACAGAGTGAATATATGAATGGAATTTCATTCCACTGGCTCATTAATACTGCTTTAACTAAAAACAAAAGTAAAAAAAAAAATACTAATGCCACAGTGTTATTTTAAAGCCCCAGTGGTTCACAAACTTGTCCTTTTTTATGAATATTGACCACCACCATCAATTCCAAGTATTCCTATTGGCTTGAAATTTTACATTTGCGCTTACATGAACTGGGGTAGACGCTCCATAGTCATGCGCCATCTTGAAATACGGTAGCCCGTAAGGGACATACAGGCTATACTGCTCCACATTTCACGCTTTTCACTCAGTGGCACTGACTGTGACGTATGCCAGAGAGGGAGGGGGAGAAGATTACCTGTAACTCACCGCCGGCAGATTTGAAAGCCTGTTGTGTCTATTATCGAGGACATGTAACTGAGTCGCAGAGGAAATTAAAATGACAACGTGACAGGCAAAGCAACGCAACCAAAGTTAATATTGTTGTGGCTTTTCCAAGATGGAAAGAGCTGATGAGGAGCAAGGATTTTAAAAGGGACACCGAAGTTCCCTGCTTTCTTCTCAACAGGTAATTCTGCCTATTTGTGTAAAAGTTTTATAGTGTCTACTTGCTTGGCTAACTATAGCACGGTTGTACATAACGCTAGAACGACGTCTAGGATACTTTTCCTTGCGTCAATGATGAAAAAAGATTGTGTACCTTGTAACATAAACGTAATCATATGTGCCGTGATTTCCCTGGCAGACAACTCACGTCGTGGATCTGTAACACAGACTAGCTACTAGAACAGCTGCGTGGAAACGATGGAGACACTAAGAGATCATTTCAGTTTCATTGACATTGTTCATGCTGCTCAGAGAAATATATTAAAAACACAAACCTCCGTTGCTTCTCTCCTACGCTGTAAACATCGCCTTACACTATTAATCTGGTACAATATACAGAATAACGATAGCACTGATACTTTACTAACATTAGCTTGCATATGTTTGGGAACCTGATAGCTGATGTTAGCAATGAAATGGTACCAAAATAACGTCAAACTATTATTACACTGGAAGGGACACTCGCGGCCAAAGTTGTCGCAAATTTCGGGTTCGGCCACCGTAGGAGTTAGAACGCACTCAGAATGAGTGAAATTCAGTTGGTTGTCATATACAATTTCACCGATAGATGGGAGAAATTCTTACACACTGGGGCTTTAACATTAAAATATAACACTAAAAGAAGGAGTTTGACAGCAGCATAAATATTAATATTGCACATATTGAATGGCAGCATATAAAAATCAGTTATTGCACATTTAAGACAAATAGATACTGTTATTGCACATTGGAGCACCTCAACAGGAGCTAGTTGAGGTGGTTTGGGCATCCTTACCAGATGCCCAAACCACCTCAACTGGCTCCTGGGAGGAGGCCTCGGGGAAGGCCCAGGACTAGGTGGAGGGATTATGGCCCCATCCAGACGAAGACGTTAGGATGAAAACGCATCCGTCTTCCCTGGATTCGGTTCAAGAAAATTCACGTCCACATGAATCCATCTGTAAATGACTCAGCACGGTACTTCATATGCCAGGCCTGTAGGCGGCGCTGTTATTGCTACAGAAATTAACGGAACGAAGAAGAAGAGCAGCCTTCAGTGACTTCCTTTCATAACATGACTGTTAGCTAGTTCTCTTAGCTTAACACATCCATGGACTAGACTTTAATAACTTACACCACTGCTCGTTATATAAAGGCCACCTAGAAAAAGAATGTAAACTTTGTTTACATTCTATCGGACATGATTACAGCTAGCAGAGCTAGCGTTAGCGCGCTAGCTAGCTAGTGCGCTAACGCTAGCTAGTGCGCTAACGCTAGCTAGTGCGCTAACGCTAGCTAACGCAACATTGGCAGTCACACAAACATCAATGATCCGATGTCTTTTTGATAATCTAGCTACATGTTTTTCTTGCGGTAGCCTTTCTACAATAAGCCGTGCTAACAGTTATTATAATCCGTTCAAGGAGTTGATAAACAGACAGATTAGCTAGCTAGTTGATAAGTTCTCTACTTCCACTTTATAAACAGCATTGCGTCCCTGTTAGAGCAGTCAGCTGGGTTGAAGGCAGTCAGCTGTTAGGCCGAGGTGTGTGGGGATGACATCATCGATACGCACTTATGCGGTTTCGCCGTACACACAAAGCCAAATGTGAGCCGGCTTTTTTTTTATTCACCCCGAGACCAGGTTTCAAAAAAGTGCGTTTACAGGATTCGTGTGGACAGACGGCCCAAATGATGCAAAAGATGCGCGTTTGCATCAAAATACGTCTTCGTCTGGATGGGGCCTATATCTCCACCCTGGCCTGGGAACGCCTCAGGATCCCCCAGTCAGAGCTGGTTAATGTGGCTCGGGAAAGGGAGCTTTGGGGTCCCCTGCTGGAGCTGCTGCCCCCGCAACCCGAACCCGGATAAGAGGATGAAGATGGATGGATGGATACTGCACGTTATAAATAAATACTGTTAATGCAGTGTTATAGTTCACTTTGATTTCATTAATTTATTTAACAGGGGCATTGCACATTAAAGCTACATTGTGTAGGAATTTTCCCCCATCTAGCGTTGAGATCGTATATATTGCAATCACCTCTCTGGAACCATGCACTGCAAATGACGTATTACAGCTACGGTAGCCTTTGCGCTTCCAAAAGCCTGTCCTTTGCTTTTTTCAATCTCCTTTTCCTTTTTCTGGGCGAAGAAGAGGAATCCTGTTCCTGAAACTTGGATTTTGAATACGTGCATGAGGCAGAGTGGCAATCGGGAGAGTCTGGACTTTTCCCGGTGGGCCGGTAGTGTTTTGAGGCCGCGAGGGCCGGTCAGATCGCCTGCTCCGTCCACCACTGCCCGCTCCTGCCCAGAGCCAGGCCAGCTCAGCGGCGTCTTTCTCCCGTTGCGTCTCTCTCCTACCTACACCCTGTCCTCCCTCCCCTTCTAACGGCCTGATCAACGCTGCTGCACAGAGGGGGAGACAAGAGCACGGAGGGGGGAGGGGCTGCTCCTCTGCTCCTCACTCAGTCATTGAACAGAAGACTGTTTTGGCAGCCACAGGAGAGAAATACCTCGCGCAATACCTGGTTAATGTATTTGTCGCTAGTCGCTTTTTTGAAAAAAAGTCGCTAAGGCAGTCTGAAAAGTTGCTAAATGTAGCGACAAAGTCACTAGATTGGCAACACTGTAATATCAGCATTATATTAGCAGCACCTGTAAGTTTATCATGTGACAGCGAAAACGCGAAAGGCGGAACAGTATATCCTGTATGTCCCTTACCGGCTAACGTATTTCAAGATGGCGCACGAATATGCAGCATCTACCCCGGTTCATACAAGCGCAAATGTAAAATTTGAAGCCAAAAGGAATACTTGGAATTGACGGTGGTGGTCAATATTCATAAAAAAGAACAAGTTTGTGAAGGGCAATACAGATTTTGATAATGAACAACTACAAATGTTACACACTGGGGCTTTAATAAAATTGCTGTGAATGCACTTAAGTTAGCCAAAAACATGGCAGTGCATTAGAACAGACTGGGGATGGCGAGATAAGGTGACAGCTGACAGCAAGGCAGGTTCACAGCACAGATATCAAACTAAGGCAAAGGCAAGGGCTTAATGTAGCTAATACATTACTGTAGATAAAACATAACATGATGTAAATGTAAAAGCATCTATTCGCATGAAACGAACATTTACTACATAATGCCATGTAATGTCATCTAGTAAGAGGAACATGCGGTGATGATTATGGCAAATTAAAAGAGAAACAGGAGCTGTTTCAAAAGATGTAGAATCAACTTCCTCAAAAATCAATGGGAGCGAATTAACCCAATACTTTACATGAATACCACAAGAATCTTCAGTTCTGCACTTTACATTTCCAGTTTAAGTTTTTTGTTCATAGCTTAAAGTGGGACTTTTGAAGGAAATTATTCTTCCTATAAGTAAAAAGCTAAATTCATAAGCAATACAATGCACCCTTATCATCCAATACAATACCTTTACCATTTGTTAATGCCAATTAATTGTGGCCACAGTTGGTGCTGTTTTCCAAACGTCACACAGTCTCATTTAAAGAGCACAGTTAGCATGAAGAGTGGCAGTAAGCATGGCTATGCAGATGAAGAGAAGACAGCTATACTTACAGAAACTCAAGCTGTGTCAACAGAATGTCTAAATAAAGATGTCACAGTATCTCTCATGCAGTCTGACTGGCAGATGGTTTCTGGGAAATGCAGTACAGAAACACTGCAGCAAACAGCCCTATTTGCCCTATAGTTGGAACAAAATATCTCACAGATTACCACTTTAGAACTGTAAAACTGACCCGTTGTGTATTTTCAAGTCAAACTCAGAGTGAAATAATATTATATATTGTCATATAAAATTCCAGGTTAGGTTAAAAGGCATTTCTCACAGGCTTTAAATACACCTTTGGCCTCACAACTGTTACTTCTGTCACTGTGAGCTAAATCAAAGCTAAAGCCCTTGAAACAGAGCCATCAAAACCCACAGAAACCACGTCCTCCAAACACAGGAGGATTTACACCATTTCTGCTTTCTGTCTCTCTGCCTGCTGCTCTTGTTTCTCTCTGTCATTATACAGCGCTGCTGTCAGCCTGCTGCAGGCCCAGCTTTTACTGCTAAACTTTTACTTTCATTACGAGATCATTTTCTCATGTTATATCGGTCTCATGATTAGTAACAGTGTTAGTATAGATGATTCTGACCACCGTATTTGTAGTTAGGGTAACTTGTGACGGAAAAGCTTTAAAACTGTATGGAACAATATACAAAGAGGGTTAGGGTGTTGAAGGTTTTTTTTTATTATGTTAAAAATAGATAACTTCACTTCTTATAGGGCACAGGTTCAATGTACAATATACTTATAAATAGTAAGGGTGGGAATCACCAAAGGCTTCACGATACGATATCATCACAATTTTTATTTCACAATACGATATTATTGGGATTTTAAACATTTTGCAACATTCTGCGATATATTGCAATTTATTACCTTTTTCCAACTTCAACTGTTTCCCAATTTCAAATGATGTCCCCAAAAGGAAACTTTGCCAACATCTGTTTTATCTAGAAAGATACATTTCTCTGTTTGTTCATCTCACTTCAATTATATTGCTGCAAAATGGGATCATCAAGCAGACAAACTGACCAACACACATATAATAAAAGATCGTGGCGTCTCTGTATCGATATAGTATTGCTACAAACAATATTGTGATACTATGCTGATTCGATTTTTTTACCCTCACCCCTAGGAAATAGTAATATCACATGAAGCATATACAGGATCCCGTGCTGTCTTATTTTTCTACATATTAAGTTTACAACCAGTCAAAATACCTGCAAGAAAATGCTAGTGATAAGCTAAAGGAAGGCTGTTTATGTCAGTAGTATTACCAATTTCCCTTTATTAATTGTCCCGTCATATTAAACATCACCGGTTAGTGTATGTGTTCATCCTCTCAAGGTTAAAACTCATTCATTTCAAAGCTGGATCCACATTTGGAGCGTGCAGTGTTGGAAACCCTGGCAGACTAAATGATGGCAAACACATTTAGTTTTTCAATATTATTTAAAAGATAGAAAGTTAGAGACATGAGCTCATTTCAAATTCACCTAATTCACCTAAATTTAACAACGAGCCAAGTTTCTCCCAAAATAATTCAGTAACTTATATATTCATGCATATATATGCTTTAGCTGTGCCTTGTGCATCTTTCTGTGTGAGATGGCCTTAAATGATATCTATGGAAGACTTATTAGACTATGGAGTTCTTTTCCTTTATGTGATAATTTTCCTTTTTTATTGCATGCAGCAGATAAACAACAACATGCTTGAGTGTTTTCCCCAGATGGCTTTCATTGGGAGAACTCGCCGGTCTTGTGATTAGATAAGAAACACCTTTTTGTGCTGCAGGGGAAGTTGCTTCGATTTTGGTGCTATAAATGACAAAAACGTTCTAAGACTATTCCAAAATAGTCTATATGCTTGACGTTCCACTTCCAGGATTGCTCCAGTGCCACTGTTTCCTTCAGTTTTCTTTGTGGCTGCGTTCTAACCTCCGGTGGATTTCTGAGGACTCTGGTTAACTGCTCCTCAGATCTCTGCAGGGTAAATCCAGACAGCTAGCTAGACCATCTGTTCAATCTGAGTTTTCTCTGAATGAAACACGCAAATAGACAAAACACAAGCAAAAATTGACAACACATGCCCAGCATTTAGCAAACGCGCTGCAAATACACACCAAATACAGAAACGTGCTGCAAATACAGAAACAATGCAAAAAGAAAAGCACACAATCCCCTAAAACAAATGCAACAGAAAAACATTGCATCCAGATTACACAAAGGAAGTTCTCCAGGCCTCTAGGGGGAGCACTAAGTGGAACAGCTTGATTTTCGACCCCACTGAGAGAGAGAGAGAGAGAGAGAGAGAGAGAGAGAGAGAGAGAGAGAGAGAGAGAGAGAGAGAGAGAGAGAGAGAGAGAGAGACCGGACAGCCACCAGACCAGCGGGCGCTCGTGTGATTGTTGTCGGCCACGGCAAGCGAGGAGGCGGGGAGGAACCAGAAGCAAGGCGGCCGGTCGGAAACTACCACACCGATCCCCACAGCCAAGACTCCTACTCTCCAACGCCAGATGGATCGCACACAAAATGGATATATCATATATATCCATATATATGCTGCAAATACACAGGGGACTGGTGCATGATGATTATTACCGAAGCCTGACTGAACACTCTCTCTCGTCCCAGAGGACAGCTAGCTAGCAGCTAACAGGGTAGGTGAATGTCTGACTTGAAAACGCATGTTGTTGTCATGTAAGGGCCATGTTCATGTTACACAGACATTTTAATTGCATTTTGTGTCTGTTAAGATACACACAGGCACGATTTATTATATGCCCCCATAACTGCCATTTTAGCTAAGTTGGAGCATTATGCATTAGCTGGTGCAGCTCCGTGACGCTAACACCGATTCGCCTCGTATTTTTTCTATGGACAGGTCTTGCATAGTTATAGTTAGCAAGATTACCATAACAATTGGCCAGAGTTCTCCTTTAAGTCTATATTTGAGACATGTTTTCTCTTGTTTGGTGGGTGTGTCTCTAGTTTATTGGCTCAGGTCACAGGTGATACTCAATCAGCAGAGAGGTGTCTGTATAATGTATATATAATAAAAAGGCAGAGTGCTCTCTCCCCATGGGGTCGAAAATCAAGCTGTTCCACTGAGTGCTCCCCCTTGAGGCCTGGAGAACTTCCGTTGTGTAATCTGGATGCAGCGTTTTTCTGTTGCATTTGTTTTAGGGGATTGCGTGCTTTTCTTTTCTTTTTTTAACTATCAAAATTCTGCTAATAAAAGTAAATAGGAAATATGATGAGAGCAATGTGTGTACTAAATCTGGTGAAGATTGGAGCAACTATGTCCAAATTAAAGCCTTAAACGCATTAGGGGGCGCTATGGAGCCCGCTTACAGGTATGGGCCAAATCGCTGTACAGTCTTGCAAAGCTCCCAGGTGTTTATGTGGGCGCCAATTTTTGTGAGTTTTCATATATATTGAGGCCATCACAAATGTGCTCAAGGGTGAAAACCAATTCACCATTGACACTATAGAGCAACCATACCACTCCCAAGCTGAATTCAGATCGAAGGAATTCCTATTCTCCAGATGGCTGCACAATTTCGAGAGTTTTTGTGCATCCTAAAGTCCTCAAACACCTGTTCGTAAAATGGAAATGATGGTCGACTCGACCTGTCAGGTGGAATATTTTCAAAAAAATGCTCCATGGACTTCAAGATGAGACCTATGTTCCCTCTAAATTTGGTATATTAACTTCTCATTTTTTTCCGAATCATGGAGCTCGTTAGGAGGCGCTATGGAGCCCCCTGGCAACGCCCGAGCCCAATCACTACAGAACTTTGTAGTTTTCGCCAGGTCTGACATGAGTGCAATTTTTTGTGAGTTTTCCAGCATGCTAAGCCCCTCAAAAATGTGAGTGATGTGTCGGAATAATAATAATAACAATAATAATAATAATAATCTGTACAAAAACAATAGGTTCCTCGCACTTTGTGCTAGGCACCGTTGCCAATGGCTCATCCTCTCGGCGGTGTTGGCCAGCTCTTTGACGGCTTGTCTATGCACCTGTCCCTTGATTCCGACCTCCCTAAGGAGTTTCGCTATTGTGCTGGCCACAAAGCCCCTACACCCCACCTCCACCGGACGCACCCTAATCTTCCAGCCTCTGTCTTCTGCCTCAGCTGCTAAGTTGTAAAAACGCAGCTTCTTGCACTCATACGCTTCTTCGATGGCGTCCTCCCAGGGAACTGTCAGTTCTATGATGTAGGCCAGATGGCAGGAGTTAGACCAGAGAACGAGGTCTGGTCGCAGGGTGGTTGTTGCGATTCTCCGGTGGAAAAATTAGCCTCTGGTCCAGGTCGACTCGCATCGGCCAGTCCCTGGCTGCATTCAGTAGGGTCACATTAGGGTTTGAAGAGCCAGCCCTCAGCTTGTCCCCCTCCCGAACGAACGACGGTGGGTGTCGGCGCACCTCCTGGTTGTTAAAGGGTTGGGTGTTGATGAATATCCTCTTGCACTCTAGTTTGTTGGCTAGACTCCTGAGGACCTGGCTGTGTCTCCACGTGTACCTGCCTTGAGTGAGGCTGGTCCTACAACCAGCCAGGATGTGCTTGAGTGTTGCAGGGGTTGTACACAGGGGACAGGATGGGTCCTTTCCGAACCATAGCTGCAGGTTTATGGGGGAGGGCAGTACATCATATGTAGCTCGGACGATAAAGCTCAGCCTGTTGGACTCCATGCTCCAGAGTTCGCTCCATATGAGTTTTCTCTTCTCGACACCCTCCCACATTGTCCAGCGACCCTGTTTGGCTTGTGTTACAGCTTTGGCGCATCTGGCTGCTTCCTCCTGTCGGCGCACCTCCTCTACCACCATGCTTTGACGTTCGGTTGCAGATGCCTTTTGCCAGAGAGGTGTTACAGCTCCAAGGCCAAAGCATCCTCTGCCATGTTGGACATGGCCCACCACGTCACGATGGAGGAGGGTGGCTTTGGCCTGTACCACCGCTGTAGCTGGGGTCCACTTCCTCCCTGTTGCTAGATTAGGAGCGGCGCCTCTCACCACTGGCTCCTGGGAGTCAGTGAGGGACATGTCCAGCCTCACTTTGGCACATTTGAAGTCCTCTACCAAGTTAGAGATTGGTAGTGTCAAGGCTCCGTCGCTATAGAGCGATAGAGAAAGCTATAGAGAAGTATTAGTGGTATGTGATTAAACTAAATATCACAACTTTTACCATAACTACTTCCAGGTCAAAATTCACTTTTCTGCGGCAGAGCCACGATGTGAACACCAATTTATAATTGTTGCTGCCTCTCCCTGTTCATATCTCTTAATATTTACGATGAAACCTGAATTGTACTTTGCAGTCTATTTCAAATTGCTGCTGTTTTCTAATGCAAACCTTTGGATATGAAATGTTCTGCCTTTTCTGTATTATGTGGCCAGTTTCTCCACCACACATCCCCATCGTCCTCCTCCAGTCATTTGAAGGACGGTAAATAGAAGTGTTACCACCATATGCAAGCCTTTCCAAAGGATTCCTGTGCCTGTATTCTTTTTCTGTTGTTATTGCTGTTTTTAAATTTGTATTATGACCCGTAACTGCAATCCTAACTATGGCGAGGGGCCTCAAATTTCTATGTGGCAAAACAGAACAAAGGTGACTCCTTATTTGCATTTAATTAAATTGCATTTCATTAGCTCTGTCCTTGTACTCTGCTTAATAACAATAATCTGAATAATCTGAATAATCTGAATAATCTGAATAATCTGAATAATAATAATAAGAATCTGAATCTGATCTGATTTACTGAAAAGCTTTGGTATCAGTACAAACTGTCCTGTCATGGTAAAGAAATCTAGATAGTTCTGCTCACTTATAATAAGGCTTATAATAAGGCTTAACAAACTAATTAATCTGCACACATTTTAAAAATTGAGTTCTCAAATTACCCATACTGTTGGTGGTATGTATTATTTGGTACACTGTGGACATTTTTAACTTCTAGGAATCATTGTGTCTGCCATTGTTTTTTGGTGTACTTTGTAAATTGTTATTGGAATTATTATTAATAATGTTTCTTTTTCTCCTCTATTTTTGGCCAGGCCATGCTTCAGTGCTAATTTAATGAACATATTTGCCAATAGTTCCTGCAGGCTGAAGTATTTGGATGAAGCTGAAATTCTTGTAAAACACAACATGAAATGACAAAAAACTATGGAAGTACTTTGCCATTGTCAGCCATCAATTGAGCTCGACACATATGGGTCGGTGTGTTTCTGTGTATACACCTACTGGGTTAAAGTTCCAATAAAGTTGTCCAATCATGGAAAAAAGAAATAATGTCCTTGACAATGCTTTATCTTCCTACAGAATGATTTGCATATTTCGTGTAGGTATTTCATGCACACAGGCCTATAGCTTCTGTAGACAGGGAAATGACATTGTAAGTCTTGTCGGACAAAAACATCTGCCAAATAATTGTAATGTGGAGACCAAACAGTATTCGCATAGCCTACCTTGATATGACTTTTCATGTTTGGCCTGCTTTTTCTGTTTAGTTTGCAGTTTCACATTTTTCGCAAAGGATATTTTACTGGAGTCCCACTGAGAGTCCTAATCTTGTCAAATCCTACAAAGTTCAATTACATTAAGAAGGGGAGAGAGGGAGGAATGAGAGACAGGAGTGCAAGCAGAGAGGGGAGGAGTGAGTGAAAGAGAGACAAAAGGTATAAACTATAAAGCATATCATGGGAAACACTTTGACAGCTTCCAACACTGTCTGACCTGAGTGAAGACTTGCTAAGTCCTTTTGTAAGACTTTCCATACATTGGTTTTGTAACAAACAAATTACAGTAATGGAAGTGAAAGGGGGGGGGGGGGGGGGGGTATGCAACCCACCCTAAAAACTTATTATAATTTCCTTTCCATGAGTAAAGACATTGCTTGCACCATGAATTGATGCAGAAAAGCCCCCCCCCCCCCATTGTTGAACCCAAAGTTAGGCGCTGGAGTGATAGGCATCACATACCCCTTTGAAATGTAGTGAAATATAATGGAAAACATCAAGTGAATTACAACTGCAGAACATTTTTTGTAAGCATTCAAATGTACTCCACAAATTAGTTGCCTTATCTAGACACATAAAAGTGTCAGGAGCTTTGCCAAGATGGATGCGTATTTCATTCAAGCACAACATGAATCAACATATAGTTACCAACCTTAATGCAACAGGATCATGTAGATCTAATGAGCACAGACATTGAGCTGAACCATGCACATACATGCACAGCAAGTAACTATCATCAAACAAGCAACTGGGCCTTTTTACTTGCTTCCTTTCCTTGAAATAAGCATTGCTACAAATTTCTAATTTCATTTTTCAAAGATAATGATCAGCGTATGGATTACAGAAACCGAATGAGTGTTTGTTTCAGACTCTTCTAGACAGCTGTTATCCACATTGTTGTCCAGACTAACGCTGCCCATGGCTCACCTCTTGTCAGATGTTGTGCAACACTCAGCAGCAGCTGGCAGAGCCACGCAGCTCGAGCAAGAGACGCTCTAAATGATGATTTATTAGTTCAGAAGACACACAAGGACATGTTCACTGTTAGATCACGTTTTTTTTCCTGTCTCCCTGTGTCCGTCTACTGGTAGATTTACTGCTGCTAGTGCTGCTCCAGGACAGCAGAGAGCTGCTAGCTTATGTTTTCATCACAGACACAGGAAGGAAGGAGGAAATTGAACGAGGTGAGCACTGAGCATTATGTGAATGAAAAAAAAGTCTTGTGATGAGACTGAGAAACACACTAGAGAAGGGAGACAAGAAAGGATTCTTTATAAAAAATATTTTCCCATTTTTGCTTTGATTGTTTCTATATTGTTCTTAAAGAACATTTCTCAACTTAACAATTTAAATTCAAAAATGTAAATGAAATATCATATTGAAAGTACAGTGTACTGCAAAATAATAATCACACAGCAAAATGGGTGAAAGAAATGAAAGTCAGAAATACATGCAAACACTGAAAAATACGTGCAGCAGAAAAGCACTGCACTTCAAGCTAACGTAACACACAGGCTCCAGGCCAGAGGGAGTGCTAAGTAGGATAAGCTGAATAAGTCCTGGTTCCCTCTTGGGAAAAGGTTTTCTGGCAGATCCACTCCAGACTGTTCTTTTCCATCACAGAAACAGTGAGTTGTGGCATCCGTACACTTACAGAGCTGATGTGACTGCTCATGGCTGAAGCCAACCAACCAAAATACAGTATTCCTCCTAATCCAGCACTGCTTCCAACAGTGTTACAACTGCATCTCTAGCTGTGAAGTCAGAGGAATTACACCACAGATTGTGCACTCATCTAGCTCTTGGAGTGCATTTTGCATTGTATGCTACTAAATGCTATGGCTACATCTACACTATAAAGTTGTGGTTAGTCTTGCATTGCCAGACTGGCTAGTTCACACAGCATTCGGGGATGGGATGAAAAACAAACTCTGGTTTATTGGCATTTCTTTAAACTAATCACAATAGTTTTGGATGGCGCTAAGCGCCGGACGCAGGTATGTTGGGAAGGAACTCGTTTTAGTGGAACATGTGCACGTAGGGAGGTGAGCTCTGGAATTAAAATGGCTGTTGAGTGTGTGATGAGAATTTTACTCTTACTTACTAAAAATGTATATAAATATAATTTGATTGTCGGTTCTAGCTCGGAGGATGTTTCCCAAATTGAGTTAAAGAGTTAAAAATGCCAACACATAGCGGAAGGTGAGGGACATCCGGCGGAACCTCTGGCGGCACTGGAACAATCTTGTAAATGAAACGTTGTTGATATGGACTACGTTTTGGTTAAAAAACGAATATCTAAAAGGAGACATTTGGAAACACTGCTGCCTCGGTTTTGGTTTGAAAACTCCGGGGTGTCTTTGTAGTCTGGATGGGCACAAACAGAGACCTTTGGAAACGACGACGCACGTCAGTCAGTCTTATCGGTTAGGTAGGCTTACATACCTATCAGTAACAGTTCCACCTAGTTGTCGGTCTAAGCAAATAAATCCCTGGTTATTCTTTCTCTAAAGTATTTTCTGTATTTTCAAAATGTACATCCATAATTTTTTACCGCAGAGTAACATCGGACAGTCTGCTTCCTGTTTACACCGGCAAGCACATGCCCAGTGTGTGCTAATGGTGTTGTCAGAATTGCAAATATGGACAGAGATAAGTCTGCTACAGAGCTAAAACTCTTATGTGAACGAAGATTGTTTTTATTAGTAGCAGTAGTAGCAGAAGTAGCAGTAGTAGCAGTAGTAGTAGTAGTGTAGATGTAGCCTAAAGCCCAGTTCAGACCAAAGATTTGAAACTTGGAACTACTTGCAAAATGCCGGTCTGCAATGTTCTAAAACCTGACAGTTCATAGCAATGCGACAAGACGGTGTATCTTCATAGGAACGACTCCTTGTACTTCTAACTTCAGACTTTCAGGCTTTTCACTATCACTAACGTGATAGTGAAATGCTTGCTATAGTTGCATTTCTAGTGGTGAATCTGCAAAAACGTTTCATTTATGAAATTTATTTATTTTCAATTCACTGCTTTGTTCTAATGCTGCTCCCTCTCTTCAGTCACTCTCTAGCTTGCTTGACCACACGCCGTGATGGCAGGCTGTTGTTTGGAGCCAATCAGTGGTAAGCAGACATGTTTCTAACCAAATAGTGTTTGTAGTTAGCTGCTGTCTTAGCTGTAGCCTGCTAGCTACATATACACCGTAGATGAGAAAGAGGTCATGCATGTGTGTGTCAGCTCCAGCCATCTGTCAACCAGCTGTGGAATGATGTCTCTTTGTTGCTCTCTCACTCTCTCTCTGAGCTGAGCTAAGTGGTGCGGAGATGCTTCATTGGTAAAAAGAAGAAGAAAATAACTCTCTGAGGAGCTTAGCTCACTGACAATTTATTAACTTCACTCCTGACACACACACACACACACACACACACACACACACACACACACACACACACACACACACACACACACAGACACACACACACACACACACACACACACACACACACACACACACACACACACACACACACACACACACACACACACACACACACACACACACACACACTATAGGGTTAGACTGATACGTTGTGCTCAGTAGCACTGCATTTGTAATAGTACTGTCTACATTTCCAAAGGCTGCTCTGCATAGGGCTGACCCCAGTGCACTGATTGATGCTGGACTTACTAAAGTATATTAAACATACTGCAGCTAAATCTAGTGGTAGCTACTAATGCCTATTGCCAGAGGGGAACTGGCATGGCCTTTAGATATGTCTTGAGATAAATCACAATCAAATATGTGAAGCATGTGTCATTGTATATGGTTTTAAAAGTCAAAATAACCCTTCCCAACACCACTCCATTCTGTTCTGAATTGCTGAGCTGTCAGGGAGCTCTTTCATTGATGGTCACTCTATTGTTTTAGATATTTAGTGATGTTAGAAATAACCAATAACATTTCACTTCTAAGAGGGGGATTCTTTTATTTAGAACAACCATTTTCAACAGTTAGAAGTCCTAAGGGAAAGCTATCAGCAGCAACTATGATGGAGGAGAGTGGATATTGTTGCTAGCTTGTTGGCTGAACTTGAAAGCAGCTATAACCACTATTTTTATATTAACAATGGAACACTGGCTTGTGGTACCGATGAGCCTATAGGGAAAATATTACCTGACTCGGAAGTTCCCCCCAGCTCTACAGAGCTTCATGATGTCAGCTTGTTGTTTTGTTTTTCTGGCACACCACTTTACTGTTTTGATTAACTCTCACCGCAATCATCAGTGTCCTTCTCAACCGCAGCAGGCAGCTTTCTTCAGCAAAAAGCATTTAGACCCGCATTCCAGTACCTGCTCAGCAACAAACAACAGACAAACACGCCACTTTGTTCAAAGGCTTTTAGCAGCTAAAGAGGTATTTCTCTCAAGAATTAGTGAAGACCAAACAAGGAGAGTGAATATTGGACTTTAATTCCTCAGATCCTCCAAATGATCATGTTCATCTGTGTCAGCTGGATGTGTAAATAGGCAACTGTTTGCTAGCAAACCGCCATATCAACTTAAAAGGTAATAATTTCAATGGTGTGTTTACAGCATTAAAATGACAGTTCACCCCAAAATCAAAAAAAAAAAGGATTTATCCTCATACGTGTAGTGCTATTTATCAATGTAACGTTAGATTGTTCAGTGAGAGTTGCCCAGTATTGAAGAGATCGGCTTTAGAGGTCTGCCTTGTGTCCAGTATAATGGAACTAGATGGCACTGGGCTCGTGGTGCTCAAAGCGCCAAAACAATACAAAAAAAACTGGCAATGTCGCTTAACTAAACTCATGACCCTGTTACTCAACATAATCTACAGGCCTGGCTGTGAACAGTTTCATGTAGGAACTATTTTCTTTCTACTGAACAGACCCTGCTAACCAGAATTAGAAAAGGTTGTATTGCCACAAGTACACTTGCCTTGGTGAATGGTGCATATACAAACATATTAAACATTAATATAAAATAAACAATAAATACAGAAAAATAAATATATACATACAAAGTAACTGTTGCATAAGACCCTATAACCGTATCACTGTGCGGAAGGAAGCATATTCATGGAGAAATGAAAGGAAAATTCCAATTCCACTACTGTTGGTTTCCCTGCTACATGTTCATCAGACTGGTGTGGCTCATTTACACTAACACCTGAATCTGTAGTTTACCAGCCAATCTGACCTTGCAGAAAGCTGAAGAAAAACACCAGTACAGTATAAGTCTGAATCATGGACTGTATTTATAATCAGTACACAAAGTAAAATGATTTAAATCTTCTCATGTAGCAACCCTACCTGACCCTATAGCTTTGGTTTTTCAGCGGCACCCTCCTCTTTCCACCTTAGCATCATTTCCTAGGTTAGATGTGTGTACTATACGGCAGCCCCACAGCCTTTGACTGAACAAAGTCATGTTAAACTGACTTCTTGTTTCAGATAGATGTTTCTGTGCACCTCTCATTGTTTTGATCCCTTAGAGACAATTCAAATAACCCCAAAACTATTGCATAATTTGGGAATATTTATGGGTGCCAATGGGTAGATCATTGTAATAATTTCTTGGTTTTTAGTTTAATTCCAATGAAGTCTACTGTCAGTGATATTCTCACTTAAACACGCCTGTTCACCAGGTTCACAATGAGGCTTTTCATTACATATATTTCACACTTTTAAAATAGATTTTATTAGTCAGACTCTGCAACTACTTGTATCCCAATCAATCCTTCGACTTCTACTGCTAAACATTCTCAGAATGCAGAAAGTACAGGCAGATGAGCATACATTTACAATACGGTAAAATGTAATGAAAGATAATGAAGTATCTGCTGGTCAGAAGATTTCTCTATATCCAGTTTAGCTTTTTTTTATTGTACAACAAGTATGCAAAATGAAGCAATGTTTGTCCTCTGGATCAAAGAGGAAGAGAAACAATGTAAAGACTTGGTGAATGTTAGCTGGCATCATACATGTTTAATTTCACTGCAGCTGCTGCTCAGTGTTTTTACTTTTGCTAAAGCACAGAAATGCCATAGAGAAACGAGCAACAGAGTTAATTTAAAATGTGTATTCATAATAGCACTAAATTAAATGAATAGCAACAAGAGTCACTGGGTGGCTCTGTAAAGTGTATGAGTCATGGAGTTACGACTAAAACTCAGGGAAAAGGTTAGGAGAGAAAATTGCTATTTCAGTGATATGGTTGGTTGTTCTTTGGTGCTGTTCGCTCCATTCAAAACCCAATCCAGAGCCATCACACAAAAAGCTGGACCAAACGGAAGGGAGGAACATTGCCAAGTCTGGACATGAGAACCAGTTTGGATTGGGTCCACAAAAGTCAGGTTTGACTGCTGAATAGAATTGCTAGATTGTCAGTTGATTGATTGTTTTAGGGCAGTTTGTCATTAACTTTGCCTTTTAACTGTATTACAGAATATATTGTAACAGAACTTGTAATAAACACATTTATAGTAGTGTTCAGATGTGATGCAATTGATATTGTAAATAGTTTAATACTTTACACAGACTTATTATTCCACAGGTCATGTATTATCCACATATACACTTTAATATCCTGCGTTATGCTGAATAAAGGGTGAATACACCCGACTGTCTCATCCTTTCCTGACTGCCAGAAGCAGCATTCCTACATTTGATATCATCCGTCTTGCAAATACACAGGTTGACGTGGTTTTTTGTAGGACAGATGATAAAGTATACCAATAAAGACATTCATAATTTATAATCTAGTGTGTAATTAGCACTGTCACCTGGAAAACAGTTCAATGGCCCAATCAAAGCATAGCAACTGGAAATTATAGCTGCTAACCTCGAGCTGTTTCTGAGACTCACTTGCTATGTTATGATAATGTAAGACACCATCAGGGTACGATTTGCCAGGGGGGATGTGTGACATTTCCCCCTTTCTGGTCTATATGTCCCTGCCAGTGATCATCTACTTCACCAATAGACCATTTATACCTAAAATAGAAGTATTTTAAACTAAGGAAAGCCCTGTTACGTCAGCTAGCAATAGAACGATAAGTCCGAGTGGCAGTTATTTAGCCGCCAATAGGTGACTGTGAGCCGGCTACAGGCACCGCCAGATGACGGTCCTTTCAGGGGCCGTGGTAGTGGAGTTTAGCTAGAAAAAGTGAGCGTCATGCAGCGATGACAGTTAAGTTTAGGCACCAAAAGTAAACTCTGCTCTCGAAGTAAACTCTGCTCTCCAATTTGAGAGCACTGTGTTTTACGTTGACACCCCCGTGTGCGATTTAATTTTGAGATTATTTACCATTGGATATTAAAGTTTGTAAATCAGTGTTTTGGCATGGCTGGCGGAGTGGAACTATATCCATGGCACTGGAAAGGGGGATTTAATTATTGCATGTTTCGTCCCCCCCCTCTGCTTTTTCACAAATTGCACCCAATCATTTCAGGCCCCAAATGGAGTAAGACTGGAGCTAAGATGTTACTCCAATCTACAATATCTGCGTAATGGCCATATTTAAATGATTACATGACTAATATGCACACTAACCTGGCGTCGAACAACCCACCTGTTCTTCTCTCCGACATGACCCCGTTGACTGTCAAGATGTACTTTAATTGGCGGGGCACGTGTCATTGGAATGGCCCTAGACACTTTTCACACATAAGGAGTTGTCAAGGCAATGACTCAAAATAAAGAACAGAAATGTTCTTTCAAACAGTGGGTGAATAATAGCTACAGTAGCTAGTATAATGGAACAGTTTGTGGAAAAACCAAAGCTCTTTTATTTTCTTCACAAAGCCGCAAGAAGAACCAAAATTGAGCCCACGCTATAGATCTGATTCATTACAGCAGTGTGCCTACACTCCTTCCTCTACTCAGCAGCTGGGATGTTTCTCTCTTTGATAATACATATTTCATATACTTCTCTTGTGGATCACATTCAACTTATTTTCAATTGCAAATTATGTTCACTGGTTCCATTTAGAGTGCAGTATTAGTGTAACGCTCTAATACCACAGAACAATGTCTTAGGCTATATCCTTTTTGTATGTTATTTTCACTGTAGCTGACTGCATTCAGTCTTATAAAACACAATTAAAACAAAAGTCATGTAAGTTTATTTGCAGTATATACCTATAAATTCACCATCCAGTTTTCCACTATTGTTTAGCACTTTGGGACTTTATTCTGATTCATTCTCTATTTTTCTATTTTACTATGGTTTTGAGTATGATGTCACTTCCTGTCTTTGTTGTTTATATGTGGTGTTTGTAACTCCCTTCTGGTTAGTCACCCTGAAGAAGACCTGTGTGTCACAATGCGTATTTTTTTTAACCTTTTGCTATGCATCAGCCGCATCAATAAAGGCTTTTAAATATTTTCTTCAACAAGCGTGCCTTGGTTCTTCCAGTATGCTTGAATTTGAAAAGAAAATAGTTTTTCCAAATAGGCTGTGATATTTGTACCGGCTTCCTAAATGACTTAGGATGAAATAAATAGGAGTTATGTCTGTGTCTGTTGACTGCCATTTCACACTCCCTAACCCTATCCTCAGATGCATTTTGGGGGGTTTGGGGTCTAATGTGGATTTATGGGGTCCTTGGCAGATTGGGAAGCCCTGGTTTACTCCTACAGGTTTTCTTTTCAGTGCCTCTTCAAAACAGTTCCTTAAATCACAAAATAGGCAACTTATTTACATTACCAGCATCTTGAACTCCTTTTAGAACAGACGCAATAGTGTAGGGAGAAACAAGGTGAGTATAACCTGCAGACATACACTCCAACGTTGATGGATCGCGTGTTTCCGCCCTATAGGTGATCTGCTCTTGCGACTAATTTGCTCTAGTGAGCGGGAGACCGACCGTTCCTCACACATTATAGCTTACCGGCAGGACGGCGCGCTTGCGTGCACGTGTCTTCCAATGTGTATTGTCCCCCCCCCCCCCCCCATTTAATTTGTAATGGACTTCAACTAGCTACCATTTATCATCTTTACAATCATCAGCAGGTAAACCTTGCTCTCTAACACACACACACACACACACACACACACACACACACACACACACACACACACACACACACACACACACACACACACACACACACACACACACACACACACACACCAAGGGTCAACCACTTAACCCGCTTTAATCACAGGCGCCATTAACATCAACACGGTATTATGTGGAAATCAACACCGAGACATAAACTTGCTGTCGCTTTCATATTTCAAACTAAAATGCTCTAATTATGATTCAGCCTCGCGCACTGATGTTATCACCGCGCAAAGGCCATTTATAGGCCGTATAATCAACATCTCTCACAACTAAAACCATGATTATTGTCCTTTTTTTAGTTTGATTTATTATTACGGAATTATTACACACCATGCGCCAAATAAATACAAATAGATAGGCTATTATCCAAGCAGTGTAAAGATATTACCCTTAATATGTTTTAGCATCATATCATTAATAAAACAAACGATACGTTTTAATCAGAATCCTAAAGGCCCAAGTGTTTTTAGAGCATAATATATAATAATAATATAATCGCTAATCATGAATTGGTTTGATGATGTTTTTTTTCTAAAGCAGATTCTACTAGCTGTATGGCCTATATGTTTTAATAATAATAATAATAATAATAATAATAATAGATAGATAGATAGATAGATAGATAGATAGACAGATAGATACGTTATTGATCCCCAAGGGGAAATTCAAGGTCCCAGTATCTTACAGACATGACACACAACATACACATACATCATAAACAGGATGATAAATAATAAATCCACATGAATAATATGGACAATAAAAGAGAAAATACTAAATAATAAATCCACATGAATGTATTAAGGGATGTAAAAGCATGAGAGGCTTGCAGTGCCAGGGCAGGGACTGACCCTGTGGTTCAGTCTGCATGGTAAAGTGCTCTATGAGGGGGGAGTCATGGTGGTAGTGCTAATAAGCCCAATAGTGCAAGGAATGTAGACATGGTAATATAAAAACTATATAGCAGAGCATCAAATATGGGCATTATAAGGGAATAAAGTAGACAGTAGGATATACACAAATTAACAGTTAATATTATTATTAATAATAATAATAATAAGTTATATTATTATTATTATATATAAGTTTAAGTGTATGCTGGAACATAAAATGAAGATAAAAATGCAATAGGCTACAACACAACTACATCCTATGGTATTGGGTTAATTTGTGTAATTCATTGCAAAGCTTAACTGTCCCATTTTGACAATACTCACTCTAAGTCTGCGTGTGTGTGTGTGTGTGTGTGTGTGTGTGTGTGTGTGTGTGTGTGTGTGTGTGTGTGTGTGTGTGTGTGTGTGTGTGTGTGTGTGTGTGTGTGTGTGTGTGTGTGTGTGTATTGTAGGCCTAAGTCGAATCATATCATTTTATTCTAAATGTATGTATGCTACATCGTGATTTAATTATTTTTATTAGTAGGCTAAATAATATAAGCTATCACATCTAACACCACTTTTCCCAAGAAGCACAGAATGACGCGGAGCACACTGTCACAGAAATGTAGGCTATTCATGAATGTTTTATTTCTGAGAAATCAGTAGGCCTACATCATCTTGCAAACATTTTAATATCTCCAACAGACAAGCCAGACACACACGGGCGTTGCTTACAGCCCTGTTGATTGTGGCTGACGTATTTAGAGTGTTTTATATAGGAATTAAACGGTTTATAGAATCAAATCGGCAACGTGTTTTACAACCACCGTGAGCAATAAATGTTGGCTTGAGATGAGACGCTCTTGTTATTAACTGTGAAAGGCGTTTAATCCCCTCAACTAAACAGAGATTGTCAAACAAAGAATGTAAAGCAAAAGTTACCCTTGATGAGCTTTAATATTTATTACATCAATATATATATATATATACATATTGTAAATTTGTAAATTATATTGTATTGTTATACTGTATACTTAACAGTATTTTTTATATTTCTTACTGTCCTTTCTGTTTTTATTCTTTATATGTTAAGTAAGAGCCAAGATTAACCCGAGTCAAATTCCTCGTTTGTTTACGCAAACCTGGCCAATAAAGCTGATTCTGATTCTGATAAAGGCCTTCACGCCCTAAAATATTTCTAAAATAGCACAACACTATTTATGGCGTCTTGCTGCGCGCTAGAAATGTGTGGGCTTCTGGCCCGTATACAGTCATTACAGTGTCCTCCTAAAGACTCTTGGATGGTCCATAACGCCAGCCTCCAGCCGCTGACTATCCTCTGTCAGGTAAACTTAAGGCGCAGTACATTCTCCATAATAGGAGCGCGTTCACGAGCCCCGTTTAAAAACCTTAATCGGAGCAATTTAGTTATTCAGTCACTTTTGGCTGCTATTCGTCACGCGCACTCCCTTTCTTTCCTTTTCTCCGTGGCCTCATCCTCTTGTCTAAATGCTCAAATGTTTGTCGAAATGAACGGATCAGACGCTGAATGTGTGTTTTCAGTCATTAGAGAACATTAGCGCAGCATGCAGTCTGTGCTACTGATGGCAGCAGAACATATCAACATGATACTAACAGTGTGTCTTCTAAGCCAATGTGGTAAACAGGCTGGAAATAAAGCTGTTTGGAAATAAAAGCAGAGGTGGATAATAACAAAAGGTAGGCCTGTAGTTTATTTTTGTTTGAGGTATGGCCCACTTTACTCGAATATTTCCATTTTGGGAGCCTTATACTTTTATTCCTCTGTATTTGTCTGGCTTCTGTAGAAACACCTTTGCAGATTAAAATCAAATCTGTCAGTTTTATTTGCCCCAGTAGCATCAATGGTTTAACAAAATGATAGGAAGTCTTCTAATATGTATTTTTTAAATTGTGCTACTGTTTGCATCTTGTTCCTTCACAGAAATAATCACAGCATGTTCTTGTGAATGTTGCAGAGAGAGTTGCAGGCTAATCGGTTGGTTTGGGACCTACCTTCAGTCCAGTCCGGTCCGGGGGTGTCAGACTGGAGCCAGTGCAGAGCTGCTGAGGACTGCAGAGCGGCCTGGAACAACACTGACAGACCATGGACACACACACATCTTTTCAACCACAACACAGGCACCACAGACATGTTCCTTCGCAGATAAATGAAGTAGTGAGTGTATACGAACAGTCCAAGAATTCCTCCAGACTTACTGTAGTAGGGATTCTAGTGTCACTGACTGGTGAAAACCTCGTACCTCCAGTTTGTGCTGTTGAAGGATTGAAAGATTGCACGCTCCCCCACAAGTCAGAGTCATTTTCCAATTCTGCACCATTCTGTAAAACACTTTCAAAATACTTCAGATAACATATGCATCCAGCTAAAACAAGGCTACCTAAAATGGAGATACAGGGTTTATACCTAACAGCGGTGATACATGGGTGGCTCGTTGTATTTTACCACTACTCCCTGCAGTTGATGTGAGCCTATAGGCTCCGGTGGCTCATGTTTGTAGTTTCTTTTTTGTTTATTATTGCTTTATGGTGATGATATTTTCACAGGTAAATAATGAACAGTTGACAGTATGTACACAAAATTAAATCCAGACGAATCACCAACTTTTGAAGGGTTAGCATTATTTTCCGTCTCTGTGCAAATACCTGCAGACATATCGCTGCTGGTTGATATTTGTAAAAAAAAAAATATATATATATATTTTCAGTTGAAGGGTTCTCCTGGCCATTAACATGAAACCTTAGATTAGAAATTAATTTAATCAAATTTCACGTTTTGTTTTTGTTTGAGTTAAATTTCGACAATTATTTTGAACAATCATACAGTAAAGGTTTTAGTTGTCTAACAAAAAAATGGAATTTCACACATTTTGGATCTCTCATTTATTGAATGAAATTGTCGTTTGTGTGTATTAAGACATAAACCTCTAAACACTTGTTATCTGTTAGTCTTTATGCTGCGTGTGTACTGACTCTTTCCATCACTTTCTCTGTTTCCATGTGTGGTTGTATCAGCATTCATGTTTCTGTACGTTTGTGTGTGTGTGTGTGTGTGTGTGTGTGTGTGTGTGTGTGCGTGCATGTGTGTAAGGGATATCCTCTTGGCCTTGGGAAAAAATCTGCGTGCGACAGACTGACAGAAAACAGACTGCGGCATAGAGCTTCCTCTCAACTAATGAATTCCTGATCACATTGACACACACACACACACACACACACACACACACACACACACACACACACACACACATACACACACAGTCTTTTTAGCTGCGCAGACCTTAGTCAAGGAGAGTTTCTTTCAAATCAGATGTTGCTAGGTACAGAGTGAAAACATTAATAGTATAAGCTCAAACACAGTGTTTTTATCTTGACAAATACATACTTTTCGTAATAGTAAACCTCTATGTACTGCATTATTTAATTGCTGCTAGTATAGTAATTCATTACTGACTATTTAATGCATAATTAAAGCTGTTTCAGACGGAACCACATGATCTGGTTGCTATTTTTTCCTGTTGCAAACCCACTGTTCTTTGTTTTAATTGTATCCCAAATACAGAATATGTAAAACTAATGTGATTACATGTGCTGGTAGAACATTAAAGGCCATTTAGACTTGGCTCATGCAGAGTTCAAGGAGGTAATGAGATGAAGGAAGACAGATCATCTTCACTGCTGGTTTCATGTGAGGAGGCCTTCAAATGCTGTTGGGTGTGGAAATGGAGAAACAATGTTGGCTCAGTGTGCAGTGTCCTCTCTGACCAGCAGGGGGCAGAGGAGACTCCTTAGGTCCACTAGACATGTTAGAAAGTGCAAGAATACTGCTGCTGCTGCTACCATTACCACCCCTACTTTTGCAGTTACTACTCTTACAACAACAAATACTGCCATTACTTCTACTGGTACAAGAACAACAGTATCATATATGCTCCTATTACTACTACTGCAACTTCTAACCTACTAGTAGTACTAGCAGGGGCGTAGAACACAATTATGGGCCCTGTAGAAAGGCATTCTCCATGAGCCCCTCCCCACATCCACAGCTATTCATTCTAGCATGTTTTTGGGCCCAGGGTACTCTGTCCCCTTTCCACCCCCAGTCCGACACCCCTGAGCAGGCTACTAGAGCTACTTTACTGCGACTACTGTCACTGCGGCTATTACTAATACATATATATAAGTACTGCTTCTACTAAAATTGTTACTGCAATCATGACTACTCAGGGATCAGAAAAAATAAGAATACTGTAACTTATTTAGGTGGAATGTAGAGTTGACCATCACTTGACTTAAAGTTACTCAAGTAGAAATCAAGAAGCCATGTAAACAAAAGGAAAACTAAAAAAGTGTATGTTTTGGACAAGACTTTAAGTAAGAGTTAGTCAGTCACAGCAAAAGGTAATGCATCCTGATGATAATCATTTCACTGCCGACCTTCAGTAACTAACTCTCCAATTTAATGTCGGGTGACCATGTTGCATAAGTCTTTTCGAAGGAAATAGAAAGTCAAGAAAACATCCAGTAAATGGAAACATCCAGACAATGGTTTAAACCTTATCTAAGTATGCAGATTTAATGGATACATTTGGTCTTTTGTCCAAAAATAGTTTTAAGTACAGATAACAAATTAAGCCACATTTGAGGATCAAACAACACAACTACCAACACTAACACAATATGTGGTAATGTGGTAAGACAACCTTGAGATTTTAACTTTCACGGTAAGTAACACGTCTATGTACAGTATCTCTACATGTATGACCCATCTTCTTGGTCAAAGATACCTACCATGTAATCCCAGCCTGAATCCGTCTTGGTCTCTCTCTATGTTTCCTGGCAAAATGCTTCCCAAAAATCTTTTTTAAAAAGCCAATTTATAATTGATCATTTGCATATTAGCCTCATTTTCTTTTATACCAGGAAACCTTGATGCATATTGTCACATGGCCATTTACCACAGTCAAAACTTAAGCTGGCCTCCAAATCGTCACCCATATTATGCAATTTGTTTTGAGTCAGTTTGACTCAGGGTTAAGTAATTTTGCCACTGTCAGTTAACTGAAATAGAAAGGACTGCCTATGGTTTTATATTGATGGGCTTGTTCAGTCAATGAGAGGCAGCCATAGAGTGTATGTATAGACCAGAAGCTCTAAAGAGCTGCAGAGATGTGATCCAGTCAGTCTGATTGTGGTTATATGGGAACACTTACATGGCTATGTTCCGGCACCTGAGAACCAAATGTGAGCTATATCATACATGGCTGCTAGAATTGGCTGGATTTTAGGACGCAAACAATTGACTTTAGTTAGCAGCACCTGGGTAGGGTTGGTTCCACAGTTTGCAATTAGAATCAGTATGTATATTTGGACTGATCCTGATACAGTGTTCATCACAAGTCTGTAATGAGTCTTGCAACCAGGCTTCTGAGCAGTTTTTAGCCAGCTGGGGACACAGCCTGGGGAATGATTGTATGTCATCTCATGGAACCAACTTTTACCCTTAATTGAAAACATGAGAAAAGCCCAGTTGCATCTTAACTTGCATAGGACGTTGTGTCAAACCAAACCAGTAGAGGAATCAAATATCTCTCCTACTTTTAAAAAGGTTCATGACAGTTAACCTGAAGCCACTTCTCATCTCCACAACGCAGTTCAAAAGGCAATTTCCGGAGCATATCAGAGGCTCCTTGCAGTTCCTGTAAACCTCTACCTCTCAGCACTTCTGAGACATCAAGGGAAAAAATGAAGCTTCAGTGGTGGGGGTAGACGATTCCCCCCTTTCATATATTGTAATATGTCCATTGCTTCCCCCAGTGGTACTGTAGGCACTGTAGTTATCCCTGCCCACTTCAACCAAAAAGCTGAGCAAAAAACAATCAAGCTAAAGGTAACTTTAGTCTGAGTTGTATGTGTTTCTACCCTCAACATGCAGTTCCACAGTAAATCCCCAAAACCTAGAATCCTTTTGTTAGAATCCTTTTTATTGGGGCTAGGACTAGTCTGATCAAACAGGGGTTTTATGTAGGGGCCTGTGTGGCCAGTCTGTGTTAAGGTCTGTGTTAATGAAACAGCTTACTTCAAAACTTAAGTTTAAATACATCTTAAAGAAACAGAGAGAGATTTGAAAATACCAGGATTATGTTTCTGTTTGAAGTTGCCTAACACACAAACTATACATACAAGCAAAAACATATGAGGCCACCACAGTAGTTTTATAACCGAGACATATACATGCACTCTTTCTTACACACACATGCATGAACGCACGCACACATGCACGCACGCACACACGCACACACGCACACACGCACACACAGATGTTAAGGAGGCAGGATAGTAGCACTGTTCTGGTTTAATGGGGTGCTTGAACCGGTCGCACAATAAATCTTGTAGTACAAAAGGTTTTTCATTTTTAACTTGAGACACTAAACGCAGCATCACTTCATGTTTGGAAATCACACCAGTTCTTCCTGCATTCATAATTACAATTCAAATAATCTCAGTTGACAAATGTATGTATTTTCATTAGATCCGTACAGTGTTTTCTCTCTCAAGGAAAGGGTTTTTTTCATATCAAAAAGTACAAAGTCAAGGGCAAATGGATTTGCAGTTAAAGTTATAGACCTCTAAATCCTAGATGAACCTGGCAGCCATATATGGGTCAGAAACTAAAATACACCTTGATCATTGCTAAAACTAACCAAAACTAAACTCAACCTGAAACTAGGCAGAACTATAGTTTCCCCTCCCAGGCAACATAAAGGCTTCCCGACCTTATTGCCAAAGGTTGGTGGGCTGTATGCAGCTTGAAAGGAATACCTGCAGACATTAGTCTGGGGTGAAAAAAGATACCACCAGCTATGTTCTTTGGGTTAAAAATGCTTTTAATTTGAATTTTTATTAATAGTTTTTTATTAACAGTTCTCCTAGAAGACATCAGAAATGACCATCAGTCAACAATAGGACAGTAAAGCTCAGTGCTCATTTGGTAAAAATATTATTTTTTATACTATCATTATTATCTCGCTTTGCCAGACCCTCCTCCAGAGCTTAGCACACATTCATTACAACACCAGCAATTACCTTTTTTTAGTTATGTGATTCAAATCACAATGACATAGAAGAAGTTGTGTCAAAGAGGATACAGTTTCACAAACACTTTGAACCAGGAGACACTTCTATCCAGCACTGACATCCGATTATTGGAATTCTTTTGGAATTCTCCGTACAGAAGGTAATCATCTTCTACAGAATGTTCCTCTCTTTCTATATTGACCTTGTCCTTGTCTTTAAAAAAATGATGATGTAATTTGATGGCTGCAATGTCATGCAACTGAATAATAGATGTTACTATTTTCCATGATAACACTCATTTGGTTTTCATGAACCTAACGTACAAAGACACACAGACACAGTCAGTCAGACCTTAGACATCTGTCAGTACATCTATGGCTTGAAGTTCTGCTTTATGAGCCACTGCACATACACTCGTACACAAACACATACAGAGAGAGGGAATATATCAGTTACATCTTTACCAAATTCAGTTAACCTTTTGTTTCTTTGGCCAGAGACACAGGGCAAGAGCCAGGGGCCCATCAGGACACAACAAACACACATGCATACACACACATACACAAAAACACACACATGCAGGCCTGTGGTACACAGTAAATGAATTAACCATGGTCCAGAACCTAGTCTGGACATCGTCACTGAGGCATCTGGTCAGCACTGCTTCTCTCTGCTGATGTCTCTCTCTTATTTGTCTCTTGTTTACCCAGGCCTACATTCTCCAGATAAGAACTGTATCTCATCGTAATGAATGCTGCATCTTTAAAACAAGCAGGAAAAGTGAAACTGAAAGTGTGTGGAACTATTTTATGTGTCAATAATATTTCTGTTTGTATTATTATTATTATTTGTATTATTATTTGATGAATAAGAGAGCAACATACAACTAGAATGGAACTTCTTGTTACTGAGACTAAACTTCATTGATCTCTATGGGTGAATTGACTAATGTGTTTTGCAAATAAAGAAATAAAAACTATGAATTAGCATTAGGTAATTAGCAGTTGCTAATTAGGATATTCCTGTTTTTGCATGAAATCCACATATTTTCTATGAAAATAAAATAATTGATATCTTTTAGGATGGTTCTTACCAAGTATGACCACCTGGCTACTTCTCTAGTGTGTCGGTGTCTACCAGTGTTGCCAACAAGTCGCATAATATACATTTAAAAGGTGAAAACATGTACACATTTACAACAATGACATTTTTTTTCTTTCTAACTATTTGTTATTGATAATCATAAAAAAACTACTGAGTTTGGACACTCCTAGTGGTTGTATCAAATTGTAACACAGATTGTCTCTAACAAGCAAAAACAGTTGCTATCAGATAAATGTTAAAAACGCTGTAATCTCATTAAAGAAAATCTTTACCATAAGCGGCTAAATAAACTTCCACAAATGAAGACCTGTGGACCAATGGAATAAAGCAACTATTGAAGATAATACAGATAATCTAATAGAATCAAGTTAAAGCAATGATTTTGTGAAATACAGTTATTTGCTGTGTTGTGCTGAAATATTTAAGTATAGAATTAGCAGTAACAGTTACTTCCTGGACAGCTTCCTGCCAAGAAATAGTAGTCCTGCTCATAACTCCCCCCCCCAAAAAATTGAATTGTTGTTTTTGTACAGATTAAACAATATAGATCTAGTCTTGCATTGACGGGCCTTCCTCCACAGCACTGCGAAGGAAGGTCCGGCTAGTCCACACAGCATTCTGGGATGGAATGAAAAACGTGCTCTGGTTTATTGGCATTTCTTTAAACCAATCCCAATCATCATTGGCGGCACTAAGCGCCGGACGGAGCGATGATGCCCGCTGCAAAATAGCCTTGTTCCGTTTTGGTGGAACATGTGTACGTTCAAAATTAGTTTTAGTCGTGCAACAGAAAACTCCGATTGGACAGATAGTCTAGCTAGCTGTCTGGATTTACCCTGCAGAGATCTGAGGAGCAGTTAACCAGAGTCCATAGTAACGGACATCTGGCCAGAAAAGAAGGACATCCGGCGGAATATCCTGCGGCACTTTCTATTTCCTGTCTCAATGCTAAGCTAAGCTAATAGGCTGCTGGCTGTAGCCTCATTTTTAATGGACAGATATGAGAGTGCTATCAATTTTCTCATGTAAATGTAAATCGACATCTAGATGTCGATTTAACTCTGTTCTTACAATGTTGTATACTTTCGTGTTGAACCTTTTATACAGAACAGCAAGGTGGAAAAACAGCACAACATTCCGGCCTTGAACCGGCTTTGTGAAAAGGTCCAGTGATTGGTTGTAAGGAATTCTGGTATGCACGTGTGCAGCTCATTCATTTCTCAGTGTGGCTGCTCTGCAGTTGACTGAGTGCTTTCTAGCCCACTCACTGAACCCAGCTGTCCCACAGAAGCTCAGCCACAGTGAGTAGGACTGCAGCTTCACTGAGCAGGACTGGTGACACTCATCAAGAGAAAGTGGCATGAAATATTTCTGCATTTATCAGCTCTCTTCTTACTAGTTTAAAGTGGCAGGGCCTGCGCTGGTAGAAGGGTATGTCAGGTTTTTCCATGCACCCAGCAGAATTGAACAACATTAAAATTAAGAAAATGCACTTAAAGGTTTACTAATCAACAATTGTATATACTGTAAACAATTCAATTAAATTGTATCTACAGTGTCAAATCACAACAGGAGTTATCTCAGGACACTTTACAGATAGAGTAGGTCTAGACCGCACTCTATATTTTACAATGACCCAACAATTTCCCACGAGCAAGCATTTTGGTGCTACAGTTCCTTTTTACAGGCAAAAGCCTTGGACAGACCCTGACTCTTGGTGGGCGGCCATCTGCCGCTGCCGGGTGGAACACAGAGACACTGATAGAAGTATACAGAGACACAGATACAGATATGGGGAAATATGATAATATTATAATAATAATTAAAGCAGTTGGTATGATGAACATTGGCAATTATAGTACCAATAAAGATAATAGAACTATGACTAGAACTAATAGTAGTAGCAGTGCAGGGTGTTGAGCAGGACCACGGCAGCAGCTGCAACCACGATCCAGGTGCCACCCCAATCCAAGGAAAATAATGGATAATCCCCTGAGTCTGCAGTTTTTGCTTCTATCAGCTCATTGTTATGACATTACAGCCTGCATCTCTACTGTTTTGGCTCATTATCACTTATAGAAATAGAATAAGAATGGAAAACACATTGAATAGTTTGACGTGGTCATTTGATTAGTTCTAAAGAAAATGGCCCTCAGCACTGTGCAATGGCAATGGTGCACATCAATTTGAATTTTAGTGTCCGTTCGACTCTCATTCTATTTCTATGCTTTCACTGCTCTCAATTGCCTCATTTCCCGCCACAGCAGGCAGCTGGGTTCTTAGAAAAAGATCTGATAAACACACTGTAGACTACAAGCCCAACAGTTAGAAACTACCTAGTGAACCTAGTGGAGAATTTAACAAAGAAGCAGTTATATTTCTGAGCAGTTGTGAGAAGCTAAATATTGTTAATAAGCTAGTTGCCATATTTCTTTAGTGCAGCCAGCTTCCCGCCGTGAGTCGTGAACAGAGTAAACCAGGAGTAATGTTAGAAAGGAAACCAGCTAAGACTAGTCTGTAACCGTCATCAGTTTTTTTTTCGTCATCATTAATGTAAAAACATTTTCACAGTAATCCAGTCATGCAGTTGCCTGGGAGTTTTCACAAACTTAAAGACACCACACTACATTTGGCTAAGATTTAGCATTAGCAAGGACATAAGCCTTATATATCATTATATATAATATTAATGAACTGTGAATAAAACTAAATGAGCGCACAATAAAGGTTGAGGAAAAAACAAACAGCCATAGCGCTGGCTCCTCCGTGTCTACCCTTTACAATAAAAGCCCAGTTTAAATTCACTCCTACTTACCTTTTTTAAGCATTCACCATTCATTAAAATGCTATTTCCTTTTTATTTTAACAATTGCTAACACATTGGGGAAAATTCAGTCAATAATCAATCTGATCAATTTATGAATTAGTTAATTTAAGTTTGTGAGCATACAGCATGCCAGTTATACAAGAAACCAGCCATAAACATGAACATGCTTATTCCCATTCCGCTGTGCAAAAACATCCACGTTATTAAAATCCAAGGCTTATCATTTTCTTCATGATCAAAACTGCACTTAAGAGAAAGTGCATGCACACAGTTACTAAGAGCTTCTTAACCACAGGTCGCTGTCTGAGGTACTAAAGGATCACTGTATTGATCTTCATATTGTAACTTTGTAATTGTTCTGTGTGTATCAGAGTGCAGGCACAGTTGGAGCCTGGGCAGTCCTGCAGACCGCCTGAAACATCACTACCACCTGCAGCCATGACCATGAATCCAGTGGTGGCCACTCCATCAAAGGGTTGTGCAGCCATCACTGTAACACTATGCTTCACAACAATGATGTTCGGGTGAGTAAGAAGGAGAATAAGGAGGAGGAGGAAGAGGAGGCCAAGGAGGACAAAGACAATGAATACAAGAGACTGCTGATGCAAATCAGCCCAGAGATGTACAGTACCTGAACAGATTTAGGGCAAGGCAAGGAGTTATTGACCGTTTATTTTGGGGGTGGTGGTGGTGGTGGGGGAAGATATATTTTTCCCATTTAACCATTATCTCCTCCCTTGATTTATTTTCGCTATGTAGGGAAATCTTTTTCTGGGGTTACTGTTAGATAGATAGATAGATAGATAGATAGATAGATAGATAGATAGATAGATAGATAGATAGATAGATAGATAGATAGATAGATAGATAGATAGATAGATAGAAGCTTTTGGGAAACCAGGATGTTTCCTTGATTGTCTCTAGTGACAGACTCAGTTCATTCTTAATATGTCCCAACTTGAAAAGTATATGCTTCACAGTTTGAGTGCCAACATTGGTGTGCACTGAGCTAAGACTACCTTTACCTACTACATTCCACCCTCTCATTCTAGTCACACATCCAATCATCACCAAATCTGTTTTCTACCAAGGTAAAAACTCCCTCGTCTATGCTTTCATCACCTCCTGTCTGGATTATTGCAATGGAGTCCCATCAGGGGTCCACTAAAATTACTGGATTGTTATTATTATTTACCTTACAGGTAAGCTGCCTCATTATCTCCTCCATGCTGCCTGCTGATACTGCTGTTTTGTTGGAAACTCACCCGGAGCCTGGTTGGCTCACAGTCTGTGGTACTTTCTGTCCGGTTTTGGTCACAGAGAGAGGTTGGGGCGACTCACTGCACACACAGAGCCAATCTAATTGCAACTATGGCAACTCGCTAGAGAGCACAAATACATTCATCAGTTTTTTATCTGATTTATCAGTATACATAGATTAAAAAGTGTATAGCCTGTAGTAAAAAGTTCTGTCACTTTTATTTATTATGGGTCAGACTGTTTACAGTGGTCACTATTCTACAAACATATTGGCGCTGTTAATGCTGGAACGGTAGCCTAACTGCTAATGCAAACTGAACATTTCCTGCTTCTTTACTAAGCATTCCATTAACAAAACACTGAATGGCTTTTATTTATAGACTGTATAAAGCATGGACGTAGTTATCTGTGACATCACCCATAGGATTCTGAAAAGCCAAAATGATGCTAAAGTGGGCATCTCCCAGTGGCCCTGGCTGTCACCATCTTGGCGGTACCTGACTTTGGCTAATCCAGTTATGGTGGATAATAATACGTGGATGGAGCTGAATGAAGCCTATAGTCTGTGGTCGCCTCCTGTGACAGCCACCTGTCACTCAAATAGTGTTGACGAACTGACCGAAGAGCCAGTTAATTAACCCGAGTCGTGTTACTGAACCGGGAGAATCGAGTGCCATACATCAATGAACTGACTCACTCCTGTTTTTTTACCTCATTAGCGCCTCCACTGGAGTGGTGGTAGAATCAATCAGGAAATGGGCTACCTCGAGCAGCACGATTGGACTGAAAGAGTTGAAGAGTTGCAGATTGGAGACAGCGCACCAGGCTACTGAACGAGACCGAATGTAACCGTGCAACTGCTCGAGTCTAATGTAATCAAGCTGTGTCTTGGTTCTCGGCAAGTTTGAGTTATTAACCAAGCCTTGTTTCTAGTGCATCTTAGATGATTGTGTTCATAGCAATTCACACATTATTGATGAGGAAGTACATCACATACAAATACACGTCATGTTATCTTGGTAGTTATGTTAAGTTAAATGTTAGAGAAGTGAATGTTGCAGGCTGTCACGAGAAGACCGCGCACCAGGCTACTGAACGAGACCGTCGTGCCTAATGCATGAGTCTATGTAATCAAACGGGTGTCTTGGTTCTCGGCAAGTTTGAGTTATCAACCAATCACAGCCTTTTGTCTCGTGTCAGCCTCAAGTGGCCACTCGATGAACTGCAGCTTTTGGCACTTGTCTGGCTATGTGAGATAAGCATCTAGCAACATTGTTGTGGATGCTGCGGTCTCAGCCTGGCAACCAACGTGAACTTCGAGTCTGGGGGAGGAGGGGGCAGGGGAGACAACTCTCTCCAGTATTTTGAATTTGTACTACAGTAACTATTTTAAACACTAGCTGTCAGTATTACATATTGCACATTTAAAACTGTTGTCAATAAATCTTCTTTCTGGTAATTTTACTGCCAGGAGTGACTTGGATTTATTATACATCAGAAAAACTTGATTTTTTTCTCAAATGGTGGCAGCGAGGGAGTTGAATGCACGGTAGGTGGGGAGGGGCAGGACAACCAGATGGACAAGGGACTAAAAAATCAGTGACCTGGGTAGGGCTGGGCGATATGGCTGAAAACTGTATCACGATAAAAGTGTTTCATATCAGTCGATATCGATAATTATTGATATTTTTTATGACCTATTTAAAATAAGGACCAGGAGAAAAAAATTTATTCAATTTAAACGTTTTTATTTTAAGCTTAACCTTCCTCCGATTATAATCCTCTCAGTTATAAAAGCAGAAATGTCAACACAACCATGGAAAACACTCAAATAATTCAAATGGAAACATAAGTCTAAAATCAAAAATGAACACTTCTGGTGAATGAAGTGTTTTAAAATATGTGCAGTGTTTTGTAAACGTAGGAGAAATTGAAATAAAACTGAGGTAGACTTTACATCTGTAACATAAAAAACAAACCTGATACAGCACAGTAACAGTTATTATTTTTCTCCGTCTAACAGTCACGGTACAGCCTTAACCGTACATGGTGGGGGGGTGCTCAGCGGAAGCATGTCTTTGCCTATATGACATGCCACTGCCTCCGTTATTTATTTGTACCGTTTAGCTTTTACCGTCATAAGGCACTGATGCAGAGTACCTCTCCGTGGTGCTCTGCTGCTTGTGCGGGGTTCCAGCTGCAGATGTTGTTGGACGTTGCTGGCGAATACGGCTGTGCTCCAAAGGGTGAACGCGTCTAAAGTGGTAAAACAGGTTTGCGGTGCGGATGATGGTCTTGCATAATTTGCAGACAACATTGGTCTGACTATGGTCAGACTTATAAAATCCAAAAAACTGCCATATTGGCGAGCTGACGTTTCCCGTTTCATCAAGAACTTCCGCGCTCGCTGCTTCACGCATTTTCCACTTATCACTCCATCATTTATATACTGTCTATGCTTATCACTCCACGCCGGTTCTGTTATTGAAGAATCCAACACGAGACAACGATATGGCGCAACCAAACACAATACTGTTACATGATTGGCTGTTAGCGTGTCACTCCCTACGTTGCTAGGCTACCAGAAAGTGAGTGCCTTTGTTCATGCAACCAAACTTGCTTTGAAACCTCTGGTATCATTTTTTATTGATATTGATTACATGTCTATCGCGATACATATCGTTATCGTTTTATCGCCCAGCCCTAGACCTGGGTGACAAGTGGGGTGGCCAGACTCTGGCCTCAGGTGGCCATGGCCACCACTGAAAGAAAGCAGAAGCAAGGCCACCGGTCGGAAACTACCACACCGATCCCCACAGCCAAGACTCCTACTCTCCGATGCCAGATGGATCACACACAAAATGGATATATCATATATGCTACAAATACACACAGGACTGGTGCATGATGATTATTACTGAAGCCTGACTGAACACACTCAATCATCCCAGAGGACAGCTAGCTCGCAGCTAACAGGGTAGGTGGATGTTGAAAACACATGTTGTTGTCATCTAAGGGCCCTCTTCATGTTACACAGACATTTTAATTGCATTTAGTGTCTGTTAAGATACACAAAGGCACTGTTTAGCTTATGCCCCCATAACTGCCGTTTTAGCTAAGTAGAGCTGTGGGCATTAGCTGCAGCAGCTCCGTGTTGCTAGCACCAATTCAGCTCGTTTTTTTCTATAGACAGGTCTCGCAAGATTAATGTAACAATTGGCCGGAGTTCTCCTTTAAGAGAATAGTGATAAGGGGGACTTTTTAAGTTAATATTGAGAAACAGAAAGAAAAAAAAAATCATAGCCAGCTCTTAAACGTACAATATGTAACTTTCTGCCGCTAGGGGTCTCTCAACCAAAACAATGGATTGTAAACACGGCCTTTTGATGACGTTGGTAAATTGCGTGGAATTATGGGAGTTGTACTTTTTAAACACCTTCACCGATTAAAATGCGTCTGTTCATGGACAAGTGTACCCATTCAAATGTATTCACTTTACGTTTAGTAACGTTTTATTCATGTCATTCTAATAACATAGCTGCATTTTCCCAACATAATTACGTTTTTCTTGATTCGATCTATATTGGTAGCTGACCAGTTAGCTAGCTAGCTAGTGAGCCAGCAAGCTAACATTAGCCAACAGCTAAAACACAGTGACTATCACAATATATTTTACATGTCACTGTCATCTTTTGGATGGTTTCAACACCAGGGTGGGACGGGGTTTGTTGTAACGCTAGCTAGCTACTCAACGAGGCTAAGAGACAGGTGTGGGTGGGGATTGCCAGGGGAATCTCCGGCCGGGCCCGGGACAGCCGATGGCCGATGTGCAGCAGCAGAACATCTCCAAGCTGCCCGGAACAATCTCCCCCTTCACTTTTCTTTAATCTTAACTATTCGTTTTGGTGCTTGTCGGGTTAATTTAGCTAACTGTAAAGACAGCTAAACGCGAAGGGGTGAGAAATTCGGCAGGGAGGAGATTTTCGGCACGAACACCGGTAGCTAGCACTAATGGAGATGTAGCTAGCTAGCTAACATTAGCTATGGATGGCCGCTGTTGCGACTCAGATCTGGGTCTGATATGGTCTGTTTGACAAAACACTTCATTAAACTGCCGTTAGCGTCGTAAGCACCCGGCACCGGAGTTAAGTGCTGTATAGTACTTACACTGTATGGATTGCTGTAATGGTGGCTGGCTGTTGGCTGGCTATGGGCTAATGGTAACTGGCTATTGTTAGCTACATGTCTGGGCTGTGTTGTCAGCTCTTATCCTAGGCAGACAGACCGGGGTGCTAGCTGGCTAAATTAGCATTAGATTAGTCGTCTAATCTATACAGCTAACGTTAACATTACTGGTAAACTCATTCGTGGGTTAGCCCAGCTATGATGCTACTAATAACTTTATGAGTGTGTTGAACGATGTGGTAACCCTATAATGTTATCCACCAAGCATTAGCTAGCTAGCATTAATGTTAGCTACTTGTCAACCAACACATTGTAGTAACGTTAAACTGGATCAATATTGATATGTATCAATAAATAAGATATCTGTACTGACCTGTGACACAGAGTTGCAATTTGCATTATAAAATGACATTACTATTATTAGTACAGTAGAGAGTTTACTGTCAATACTTAACTAACTAACTGGCTAAATAGCTTGCTAACACAAGTCAGCTGACAAAAATAATAAACTTAACTGCAAAATGCAAAGAAGAACCCTCAGTATCTGTATCGGTAAGTAGAGCTGACTACAGCATCAGGTCGGTTTAAAAGTGTTTTTAGTCAATGAAAATGTAAATTTATTTACTCCAGTGTATTCTTTCAGAAACTGCTCCACTCTGTTCCCCTGGCAGAGGAGCAGCTGTCAATCATGCCATGCCCCTTTTCATATGATATATGCTGTTTAATTATAATAGTTAATTAAAATTAAACTTAAACACTTGAACTTGCATCATCATAAGAACTACCAAACATGGGGCGCCTTGGTAGTTCACCTGGTTAAGCATGCACCCCTTGTACATATCCTTGCGGCCGCTGGTTCAATTCCGACCTGCAGCCCTTAGCTGCATGACATCCGCCCTCACCACTTTCATGTCTTCAGCTGTCCTATTAAATAAAGGCCTAAAATAATCTTAAAGAAAAAAGTGGAGAGAGAATAGTGGACTCACACCTGTCATGTTGCCATATATAGCATTTATTTAGAAACTGTAGGCTATGTCTGCTTGATGTGTAAATAGGTAACTTTTGCTAACACTCTGAACAACAATTATAGACACAAGCTTTTATTTCTGTCCCTGAAATCTGACAAATTAGAACATCAAAAACTTTGACTTAAAAGCCTTTGTAATATTAGTGCATACGGTTGGACTTCTTTGTTTATACAGCAACTATGATACACATCAACTTTTAACAAATACTTGCCCTTCACATTATATCATCTGCAAATATGGGTACCCCCTTTTACACTGTAGAAGCCATGTATGTCAAGTGAAAACTGGGCCATCGTTGCCATGCAGTGTGACAACAGATGACATATAGCATGAATATCATGAGTTGCTACGCAGCACACTGCGGCCCACAGAGGCACCAGCCTAGCCAGAAATATTTTTTAAATAGGACAGTGTTTCCATTGATGCCTAGCTAAATGTTTGATAGTTCTATAAATATTGTGTATGAGCTATGAACGTGATAGAGCTAAATATGGACAGGTTATAATCTGAGGCCGCCAGCCAACCGTAATATTTACACGTTAACAATAAGTCTTAATATGGAGGAACACTGTGTGTGTGTGTGTGTGTGTGTGTGTGTGTGTGTGTGTGTGTGTGTGTGTGTGTGTGTGTGTAGGCGGGGGGGTGTCAATATATTGATATGTAAAAATACTTTGTGCCAAGTGTTGGTGCCAAGGTAAGAAAGCTGAGGTAGTAAGCAAGCAAGTTTGTTTCTTTTACTCTTTCTCTCTCTCTCTCTCTCTCTCTCTCTCTCTCTCTCTCTCTCTCTCTCTCTCTCTCTCTCTCACACACACACACACACACACACACACACAGTGCCCAGTGGCAGCTAAAAGTGTTTAAGTGTGTATTTGTCTCAGTGCCAGTTTCCTTCCATTAGAGAGACAAAGCAGTTGGCATCCAAAGCCTCATATAACCTGCAGCATGGTAAACACCAGAGCCTTTCAAAACATGTGGCATGGTCAAACACTCAACCATAACCCCAAATAAACTGTATCATAGCAAAATACGCTCATCCAGAGAGCTATGATCCAGTTGTTGATGTGCCCCCAAAAAACAATAATTGCTAGGGCAGCGACCTTGGCCAGCTTCCCACCTATGAACACAGCTAATTGTGACCAAGCCAGAAAACATCACTCTACTTTAATGAAATTCACATTTATTTAGGTGTGCTTGTTTCAAGCATGTGTTTTGGTATATGATCAGATCACATGACGTGCATCTTATAATTAACCTAATGAACTACATTCTGTGCTCTACCCACAGACACATTAATGTTATGTGTGAGTTTTTAGTTGTATTCACAGTTCATTCCTGTGCTAACTAAAATAAATTACAATTGGTAGAACGCAATGAGTTGCTTTTTCAACACTCATCACTCAGTCAGTACAACCAAGTCAATGTAGAGTAAACTTTGGATCACTTTTTCACTGATTTGTAAAAAAAACATAAAGCAAAGCTATGTAAACTTTATTAACATGTAGCAATTACAAACTCATGACGCATTGAATCTCACTTCATTTGCCAAGTCAGTTGCTTTAAACAGGTAAAGATGTATGTTAAAGAAGATCATTTGGCGACCTGACCAGATCATGGAATATATTACAGTAATACACATATAAATACACAATTAAAAGACAAAAAGTGTGTAGGCTTACGTACACATACACACAAAACACACAATTAGTTCTTAGTGTTCTATAACAATAGCTCTGAATTTACTCAATAATATTTTGGTGTGTGTGTGTGTGCGTGCGCGAGCGTATGCGTGCGTGTATGTGAGCTAGTGTCTCGTTTGAGCTTATGTGAGCTTGTGTGCATGTACAACTATGCTTGTGTGTGTGCACCATTGATAACAAATGCTATCTTAACTAACTCTTTCCACAATGAGGTCACTGAAACACACAAGCCCTGTGTATTTGTGTGTGTTAGTGTGTGGTGGAATAATTTAACACACAGTTGGGCCCACAGTCTGGTTCCCATGGTTTTAGTCGTATTGCTGCTGTGCAGGAGATATGAGTGTGTGTGTGTGTGTGTGTGTGTGTGTGTGTGTGTGTGTGTGGGTTAGAGAGAGGTGCCAGTATTATCAGCAGAGCAGTAGGAAGGTTATGCTACACTAACAGGAATGTCTCTCATCAGTCCTGACACAGTCCAGCTGTTTCTCTTTCCTTCTCTCTCACTCTCTCTCTCTTTCTCTCTCTCTCTCTCTGTCTCTCTCTCTCTCTCTCTCTCTCTCTCACACACACACACACACACACACACACACATACAACTCTCCATAAAATAAAATGAATGGAGATGTGATGTAATTTTTCTTGTTTGCTAAACTGTGGATTCAACACATTTACAATGGCTGATGTAGATGATTTGGTACAGACAAAAAAAAATGAAATACCGAAGAAGCTTTTGGAGTTTACCTGCTTTTCTCAATTACTTCAGTGTTGTATCTTCTCCAGATTGTTTTGTATTCTTAAGAAGAGTAAAAACATCAGTGTAAATGTGGCTCAGCTATACATGAATTATGTAGGCGATGCTTTGGCGGTGTTGTTGGTTTGATCTCATGATCCTTGCACATTTTGCATCATTTGCAACCAGAAAATGTGGCTACACCATCAAAGATTATGCATGTATAACCACAATGTGTGGTACTACTGTATTCATTAAAAATGTGCTTGGAGTAATAACAATCATGACACCAACAAATGCTAAAAAAACAAAACAATATGGGGTAGTTATTAATGTGTGTGGTGCAGGATCTTTGAGGTGCAATAAACAGTTGCAATTGTGAGGGACCCAAGTCATCCCTGTGGCTCAGACCGCAGTAATGCTAACTATGTAAAAACAAGATTTATTTCTGTTTTGTGGAAAGAGCAATTAGCTTACATCCCAGGTGAAACCATTCATTTGTTCCTCATGCAGTACCTTTGCAGACTCAGTACACCTTTAGGCATCCATGGCCTCGTGGTGTAATGGCCTGGTGGTCCCTCGTTGGAGTCTGGGGAACGCTCTCCCCCCACATTTCCTGTCTGTCTTAACTGTCAAACAAAGGATAAATGTCCAATGAATAATCTTTAAAAACTGTCACTATAATAGGTACAGCATCACCATCAGGAATGCCACAAACAATTCCCTTCATGTCACTTCACAGTTCAATCAACACATTTCAAGTATCTTTAGCTACGTTTACGCCTTGTGTTCACACAACTCCGGTGTTTTTCGAGCCCCTAAAACAGAAACGTGGAAACGCTGCTGCCCCAGTTTTGGTTTGAAAACTCTGGGTTCGCTTTGTAGTCTGGATGGGCACAAACAGAGACCTTTGGAAAAGGGCGATGCACATCATTATCAGTCAATGTTATTGGTTAGGAAAGCTCACAGACCTTTAAGTAACAGTTTCACTTTGACGTAGGTCCATGCTAATAAATCCCTGGTCTTATTTTTCTCCAAACTATTTTCTATATTTTCAATTTGTACATGCAGGATTTACAACTGCAGAGTAACGATAGACAATCTGTTTCTTTTTTACATCGGCAGACATGTGGTAATTGTACCTCGTACAAGAGATGCCTTCCTAATGTGACTTTATTTAGATGCAAGACTAAATCCACTGTACCCATGTACCAACTTCAATTGGCTCAGACCGCTGAAGCCACATAGAATGGGAATTATGGATTTTGTCCCCCTTCTCTTATTACATTTGGGTTGCGTTGGAAGGGACCACTTTACGGCCAGTATAGACCCTTTGCACGTGACGTCACACTCTACTCGCGCGAATTATGAACGCCATGACGGACGGCAGAAGAGCTTTACTGTTACTGTAGACAGGCGGCAAGTCAAACACGTACGTGCTCGCTCATTTAATAAAGTGGTTATTTCTTCTTGTGCGGTGGGCTTCTGTAGGCTTTGTGTCTGGTTTGAGTCATTGTGTTAACAAGGGGAACACACTTCTAAGGTTCCTTCGATATTTAATGCATCACAAACTGGCTCACTCTTAACGTAGAGCTAGCTAACTATTAGCCACGTAATGCTAGCGCGTTAGCCTGCCTAAACCACTTCTATTTAGTTAGGTTAGTTAAGTTTAATTATCTTAAAGTGATAACAACAACAAACTACACCGACTCCGTTTGTCTTCGTATTTGAATGGTGCACAACTTCCCTTCAGTTTGACTTCATATGGATCTTTCAGGAGTTTGTCTTTGCTGCTGGCTGCAGACTTTGCATGGAGCTCAACAGGTGATTGCTAGCTAACGTTAGCTTCCAAGATAACTTTTGTTATTTATACCTGAAGTCAGCTGTAGAAATACACTAACCTGCTCAGAGGTTGCCTTTAATACGAAGGGAAATTCAAACGTTAATACAAGTTATTCACATTTACAGTTTGATCGTGATCTGTCGGCTGAGTCAAAGCTGTGTTATTCAGTAGCTGGCTAGCTAGTTGGCTTGGCTCAGAGGGCAGCTAACTGGCTCGCTGTTATGAAATGCCATAATCCTCCATGTGTTTAAAAGCTTTGAGATCAGGGGGCCTCTAGCTCACCCAGTAAGAGCGTTCACCCCATGTTGGCTGAGTCCTGCGGCGCGGGCTTGAATCCGACCTGCTGCCCTTCGCTGCGTGTCATCCCCCATCTCTCTCCCCCTTTCATGTCTATTCACTGTCACTATGAAAAATAAAGGAAAAGCCCCCAAAAAGTAATGTTTAAAAAAAAAAAGCTTTGAGATCAATACCAGTGTATGGGGATACGCAGTTTACCACATAGTGGTACAGATCGTGTGGACTGATGTCGGGCAGACTCGGCGATGTAATGAGGTCCGTGAAAACGGAGGGAGGAAGAATAAGGGTCGGTATCCAACTTCTCCAAATACCGCTCTATGTGAGCACCTACGAGATGCCCGACCTCGACCGATAACGGCACAACAACTTGTTAGAAGCCATAAAGAAGAAGATCGTATTATTATTACAGTTTATTTAGTGTTATTTATTTAAAACTGATTGAAGCTAATGAAACTTTCCAGTACACTGTTTAGCTTGTGCTTCCGGTGATTTTGCCGTCCGTCATGGCGTCGTCACGTGTTCGTGGTCACATGTTTGCAAAGGGTCTATAGAGGGATGGATTGATTACAGCAACCAAAACTCTTTTAGTATAGTTATGTATATTTAAAAAGGTACATTCTCTAAATAAGAAAGTTATCATCAGATTCAATGAATTAAAACCACTTTTAGCACATTTACAACGTAATTTTAGCCCAAGTGAGAATATCATAACACATATTTTAACATCTTTTACCGATCCATATCTCCTCAGGGGGTTTAAGGACCACACTTTGTTAAGTGTGTGCATGTGTGTGTGTGTGTGTGTGTGTGTCCGGCTGGGCTGGGGGGGTTGTGGTTATGGTGGTGGGGGCACACTTACCTGTTTTAAATCCATGAAGATGATGGTATCCATCAAACCAAACACAGGAAACTGATTTGGCCTAACAGCGTAATCACTGGCGCCAGACGTGGCACAGAGGGCATGCGTCTGTGTCTCTGAGTGTGTGTTAGCAAACAACAAAATTTCTTGGGAAGGCATTTATTTTGTTTGATGCCTTCATATGATGCTCATCAATTATATAACTTGCCATGATGCAAACATCACATATATTTCAGAGGTAGTCCTAGATAGAATCTAAGCAGAGCAGTGGCAAATGTAGTTGGGTTTACCATTCATTACAGCATTTGAGGAAATATTGGATTTCCTTAGCAAAAGAATATGAGTTGCTCACATTTTAAAGTCATGACCTTTTGAAATATGCTTAAATAATATTAGTTTATTCCTTAGGTGCATTTCAAGGCTTTATGAAATTTCCTTACTACTACTAAATCCTGGCAATACTTTAAGCTTGTAATACTTGACATTTTCCCTTTCCGTTAAAAAAATAAAATTCACAGAGTTGAAAAGGGGTGATTGTTAATCCTGACGATTGTATACTTATTTGTTTTCACAGTGTGATTATTAAAAAACAATTAACCTTGGCATATTTAATTCTGTGTCAATGGAAATTGCTCCCACTTGCCCCTATTTTCATTGCTAAATATGTTTGTTCAATGGAAAGTCATTAATGATACGTTCTTTATTAATGACCTGTTAAATAAAACAATAAACACATCTACTTGTATAGTAGTGGTTGGTGAAGAGAATTAATGTGGTATAAGCCTTTAGTCATAATGTGAAGTCTCTGTGGTCAGTATTTTAAAGTGCCATTAAAATGTCGCTCTTAGCAACCTTCTCATTAGGGTGGGTCATGTGACCTGTTGTCATCCATTATCTAATAACGGGAAAGATAAGAGGCTTGTTTAGACTACAGAGACAAAGAGACAGAAAGAGAGGGAGGAATGAAATGTGTGTGTGTGTGTGTGTGTGTGTGTGTGTGCCTTTTATAATTTGCTGTGGCTCCAGTCTGACACCTTTAAATGGCTGTCATCAGAAACCACATGTTACACACACACACACACACACACACACACACACACACACACACACACACACACACACACACACACACACACACACACACACACACACACACACACACACAGTGTTTAGCTGTAATAGGTCTCTCAGCAGTAATCTGTCTACAGCTAAATCCTCTTCACTTGAAATAGCCGGGGACCCCAAACTGCCTCGAATGACCTGTGTCTCTATTTTTTAGCCTATCCATCTGAATATGTGGAGAAGAATAACAGATAGATTTTTTAAGGTTAAATCATTGTATGAACCACATGTTTTTTTGTATTTACTAACTTTAAATATAGCACACAACACAACACAAACTATTTCCAGAGGAAACTAAAAAGTGATGCACACGGCTGGGAAACCTTTTGTTGCCATGGTTTTTGGCTTATGACGTTATTGAACTAAGCTATCCAGTGAGGGGGGGGGGGGGGTTATTGTAACATTGTGATTGCATGACTTGGCCTGATAAATTGCACCACAGGAAATGTCAGAGGGTCAGCAAAAACATTGGATTTCATCCTCCTCCTACAGTACATAGAATAGTACAATTCCATGTATTTGTGTGTATATATATATATATATATATATATATATATATATATATATATATATATATATATATATATATATATATACAGTAGCTAGTATGTTTATAATTGGCTATGTATTTGATAATCATTGGGTGTACCTGCTGTCAGTGGATTTGTCACTTTAAGACAAGTAGTTGGTGAGTGTTATGAACGCGCTAAACTAACCGGGCTCGTTAAGACCACAAAGACCACCACTACTAAAGGTTAGCCTAGCCGATAACAAAAAAAATCCTTTTTCTATCTTCACTCCAGCTTCTGCGCAGAAAAGTCACCAGATGCCACAATCTTCTGGACATAGCCTACTGAGAAATACAAAGAGAGTTAGTTTCGCACTAAAGCTCCTTTAGTGCACAACTTTTTGATATTAATGAACGTCTGTTACATTCAAGCCATTTCCATTTCCAAAACTCTCTCTGTATTTCTCATTATGGCTGTGTTTAGAAATTGGTGTTGTCTGGTGACATTCGCTCAAAGAGACTTACGTAAAGATAATGACCTCTTCTGAAGAGTCCATCATGTTTTTTTAATCCTCCGTGTCCTCCTTGGCTGAGTAGCAACTTTTTGGAGGAGGGGTGATCACGCAATCACCGAAGGCTTGTATCAGGTGAATGCACCAACAGAATTGTTGTCAATTCTTAGAATTCCTCATGGGGGAGACAGAAACTACACACACATACACATAGCTTTAAGTAGTACTCGAGGGACACAAACACCCATTTCCTGGGTAAAAGACTTTTCTAAAAGCCTCGTACTTTTCGGCACAAATGATATCCTGCAGGACCCGTAAGGGAGGTGAAGCTCAGCTGTGGTTGGCTCCAGCCTATTTCTGCTAACAACCAATAGACTACAAACAGGGGCGCTGCCAGGAATTTTGGGCCCCATGACAAAAAATCAAATTGGGCCCCCTCTGTGCAGCTGTTGTCACCACATCTCTAGGACCTCACTGTCCCATCAAAAGCTTTACATAACTCTAATTAAAGGCTTGCAACTGTCTGGCTTCTTGTAGTTCAATACTTGTACTAGCACAATATGTACTGCTGGTGATTTGTACATGCATGCAAGTCTAGTATGCGGTTCACTATTTGATGCAAGATTAAAAGCAACCATAAAAAATGTGCTGAAGGCCATTTTTTACAGTCTCAATGTATTTTTATTGTAAAATTTGACAAAATGGAAAATTCTCTTAACAAAAGTATTATTATTATTATTATTATTAATGAAATATTAAAAAAAGAAAAACAAACTTAAATATATATTAACTGCCCTTCATGATGGGAATAATAAAGTCTGTATATATAGATGTCATTCCATAATTCAGTCTAAATGAACGTATCAAACTGGATTATTTTAATATTGGCTGTATCTTACATGCAGGCTCAGGTAAGCTACTCACTGTTTCCAACTGTCCAGCATCAGTACAGACAGTAGGTTGTTGTTTTTAAATTTCATTTCATAATGATCATTTGAGAAAATAATTGTTATTAATGTGTTTGAATTTCTGTCATTAATAAATATTTCATTTTCTTTTTTGTAATGGTAAAAAGAGCAAGAGAGACAGAGAAATCCCCACAGACTCCCTGCAGTGTTGCTAACTGGCATGTCATTGAACCCAATGTTGCTCTCCTTCTTCACTGGGACAGGGAGGGGCACAGTCATCTGTTGTGTGTGTGTGTGTGTGTGTGTGTGTGTGTGTGTGTGTGTGTGTGTGTGTGTGTGTGTGTGTGTGCGTGCATATGTGTGTGTGTGTGTGTGTGTGTTTGTGTGCGCATGTGTGTGTACAGAGGGCCACAGAGGGCATTTTGGGTCAGAGTGTTAAAACAGGCAGACAGAAAATGTGTGATCTTTGACCCTGGCTTGTGCCTAGGTCAAAAAGTGTAGATCCTTCCTGTTGAACACACACAGACACACACGCACACAGACACACACACACACACACACACACACACAGACACACACACAGACACACACACACACACACACACACACACACACACACAGACACACACACACACACACACACACAGACACACACACACACACACACACACACACACACACACACACACACACACACACACACACACACACACACACCTCTTGTTAATGGCTATGTCGTGTGGTCTATTTCTGGGTTGTGTCTCTGGTATAAATAGATTCACCTTTGCCCCTAAGACATGGACAATCAGAGGAGGTATGCACAATACACACACACACACACACACACACACACACACACACACACACACACACACACACACACACAAAATGTGAATCACTCAGTAACATTAGTTGTGGGACTCCAGTAAGTAGACATGGCTATAGACCACAACAGTCCCGCCCCTCCTCCAAGATACCTTAGGTTCCGGAAGTAAGTTTCCCATTCATTTCTCCCATTGATGTCTGGAAAAATCCATATATAAAGAGTTTTAGACCTTAGGCTAACCAGCTACGACGTGACTCATAAGCATATTACATATCATTTCGAGTGAAAAAAACGATCAGAAAATCAAAAAAAAGTCGAAGGTACAAGACTGTATACATATTTTCATTTCCGAGCGAAGGAACTACTCATCTCATAAACCACCGCGCGCCACTGAATAATATAGTCAAAGACAACCCGAGAAAGAGCCTCTTGAACAACTTCCAATCTGACGACAGCCTTGTGCACTTTTTCCTCCAAACATAGTGATTTTTATATAGTGAATGTACAGTTAATAGCTGTTATCGTGTAATGATTGATATGACTCGTACAGTATGAAGGCTACAGTAGCCTAGCTAAAGTGAACGGATAATGTTAACTAATGTTACCAACCTCCCTGCAAAACTCACCACAACTTTGTAGGTCTTGTCCCTCATGTTGGCCAGACACACTACATTCAATAACGTGACCCGATTTAAAGTGGTTTTCACCCGTTTGGACACCCTTGTGCCACTTGTGCCACTCTCCTTGCATCATGATTGTACTGATAAGTCTACCGTGCAGAAACGCAACACAGGTTTTTTTTCTTCTTCTAAAGATCGTACAGTAGACAGTAACGTTACAGTAGCCTACACAGTACAGCAGCAAAGACTCTCACGGACATTCGCAGGGTATAACCAAACAGTTACATGAGTTCCACCAATCAGAGGCATCACTGTGGGATTGTGGAATTGTTCAGGATTGTGGGTAATGAAGTACTTATCCAAGACATTGTGAATAAAAGACATTTATCTCAAAACAAGGTTGGTGCCCCATGAACTTTTGGCATCTATATGAGCATATACAATTGTATATTTTATGGCTTATACTCCACTCCTGGAGTCGGCTGTGGGCGGGACTGTTGAGGTCTATTTCATTCACTTTGAACATCGGATGAAGTAATTCTTTTCTCTAATACAGATGATACTGTGTCATTTTAATTCATTATAAAGTAGTATTTAAAAAAAAATTTGGATTTTTCCATGAATCCTCTACGTTAGGGAATATAACGTTACCTAGCTTGTTTGGTAGCTTGTTGAATAGTTAATTCCACCCAACATCCTTTCACTGGTTACAGAAAATGAGCATAGATTTTTTGCTTGGGGGTTCAGTTCTCAGTTCGCATCATCCGTATAACTGAAAAGAATCACGTCATCTGATGTTTGAAGTGGATTAAAAAGCCATGTCAGCCTACTTACTGCAGTTCCACAACTACACATATCCTCTCTACAACTGTATCATTTTGGCTCTTGAGAAATTTTATGTTTATTGTCCCCCCCAACAGTTTACACACACATATATATATATATATATATATATATATATATATATATATATATATATATATATATGGAGGAGAGTTATACTCGTAAACGTAATACAACTTTTTTTTCTGCCACATGACATCGTTTTGTCATTTATTACATGCCACTTTGCAACACAGTAATACAACAGAGACCTTATTTGTTGATATTGATTGATTTTAATATTGATCGATCCAACACCAAAGATTCTTTTGTACCATAAAATAATGTTTCCAAAATTGTTTCAGTGGTTAATTAACTCGTTCGAATGAGACATAAGAATAATGGTAATAGTAACAGTAATGGACAATTCCGCTTCCAACCTGTAGGGGAACCGAAGAGGAAAAGTGCTTTGGTGCCTGCTATGAAGGTGCTGCTTGACCAAGTGGGCTTCCCCAGCTCCTATGGCGCCATTTTGATGCTACCTGACGCTCACCCCCCGTTAGCATTCCATTGACTGCCATTCATTTAGGCGCCACTTTGACATTGTATAACTTTACATCTGAAGCGTTTAAAGACTTTATTTGTCCATTGTTTATTTCTAAAGAAACACGACAATGTATGAAAGGCTCCATTACCTTGTACCTCACGTTATGGCTCCATAGCAGACGTTTTTATAAAAAATAGGCTAACGATTATGTCATAACCACGAGACTTACTGTAGAGTAGAGGAATTACCGTATAGTACAGGAGAAGCTTGCAGGCAGTTTCAACTTACATTAGCTGTTTAAGTTGAATCACTAATGTTAACTAGCATTTCAGTTAGCAATGATTATCCTGTGCCTATGTTATCTCCTTACATATACCTACACTCTCCGTCTTTGCAAGATTGGGAATGATTGAGATTTCTCTTGGCACAGCTACCAGAAGACTTACAACGTTCAGACACGTTGCTCACGTCACATCTACGTCATCAAGCTCAGTTTGCAGCTGCGCAGTAACGTTCAGCCATCACCAGAAAAGTGCTTCTAATAGACTTCACTGGTCTCCGTCCAGAGCAACGGGATCTGTTAGTCCACTTCTTTAACTGTCTATGTGCTTGACAAGCATAGACAGTAAAAGAAGTTGACAAGTAGCTAAGGCTAATGGCTAATTCTTGGTGGGTAACATAAGATTACGACATTGTTCAACACGCTCAGTTATTTTTAGTATGATTGTTTTGACCATGGTTAACAAGTCTGGGCTAACCCACAAATTCATCAGTAAAGTTAACTGTATAGTTGGACAACTAATCTAATGGTAATTTAGCCAGCTACCACACCCAGTAGGCTATATGAAAGTTGCATAATTTAGCACTATATTGTTGAGATTAGAAATAGTATAACTTTAGACCAATGCATAAAAGAACAGAGACACAAGGACAACAGAAAGACGAGAGGAAGGAGATGATAATGGAGGAGTGAACAGAAAAGAAAAAGGCAAATAGGCAGACAGATTGGTTGCCTGTCTGTAAACTGACTGACAACTAATACAGAGATTATATCAACTGCAGCCTCATTAGTGGAGACATCACCTGGAGTAGCCTGAGGCGTACACATAACACACATAACACACACACACATACACACACACACACACACACACACACAGATGATTATCTCAAATAGCTCATGGCCAAAGCACTTTTACTTAGCTGCTCACTCTGCTTTAGCACAATCCTCGGATGACAAAGATTATTTCCAAAAACACTTTTGAAATAATTTGCATCTCTATTTTCTCACAACAGTAAATGGATCTCTAAAGTTCAGTTATTCCCAGAGACTTGCTGAGTAAGCAGTGGTGATCAAAATGAGTTATGCAATTTTTTTTAGTAACTGCATTGATAATCATGCTGCTAATGTAAAACCTTCAGTTTGAAATACTGTCATAAACATTTAACCTTATATCTTTCATAATTAGGGTTACCACCGCCACTTAGGCTACAATAAGAATGTTGGTCTGTGTCACATCAGAGATTAACATGGAGCTACACCTTCCAAGAAATCCTACAAATCAAATATAAATGCTGCTGTAAAGTACAAAGGCAGCACCACTTACTTACTGTAAATACTCACTTAAAGCAGTGACATTGTGCGAGTGTGGAGACGTCTGCCTCCCCCTCCCCCTTGGATTCAGCTCTAGCTAGCCCCAGTAGTACCAAGACTGCGGAGCAAAGCTATTTTCTTTCAGTCCCCGCTGGCTAACAGCTCTACTCATTTTAAGGCTATAACCAACACAATTGACTTCTTTATTTGCCAAGATATCTAACCTTACAGTGTTACAGAGAATGAGGGCTTCCAATACCTCCTCCACATCTTGGAGCTGAGGTAACACACTTCAAATAGGAAGCCGAGAAACAAATCTCTGTTCTTTATGACAAAGTGCGAAAAGAGACAGCTAAATTGTTGAGCGTTGAGAGTTGCAATAATAGTTGCAATAACTGGATGTCTTGCGCCGCAGACTGTCACGCTGACCATACGTCGCAGTCCAACACACAATATTGATGAGCAGGTTTTGTAAAAACCAAACAGGCACCCACAGTGAATAATCTAGCAGTTTTACTGCAGGACGTTTGCGGAACATTGATGACTAGAAACCAGGGTTGGTTATTGGCTGGAGTTGGTGCAGAGATGGACCCCCATGTGTGACGCATCGTGCGCACACTAAATCTGGCCTCACAAAAATCCCTGAAGGTGGGCAGGATGTCAGAGCTTCTGGTGAAAGTGAGGAAGGTAGTAACTTTTTTCACAATAGTCCAAAGGCAACTAAAGTTGTATGTGAAATGCAGGCCCAGTTACACCTGCCAAACCACAGGCTAGTCTATGGTGTTTCCAAAAGATGGAACAGTTTCCTGTTGGAACATTTTGGCAGCAGCAGTCTGCCGTGTTGAATACCCTCCTGTCAATGAAAGCAAAGAGGAGAGAAGGCAAGGTCAGCCTGACATGACACTGATCCAAGAGGTGGTCAAATTGATGTCCCTTCATACTCCTCAGTGATGAAAAAAACATCTCAATTGTCTTTCTCTCTCTCTCTCTCTCTCTCTCTCTCTTTATTTTTGCTTTTTGTTTTGTTGTCTATTTCTTCAGTTTAAGGGAATCTAACAGCTATAGTAGATTATACTGCTTATTGTCAGACAGGGGAACGTGACTGGTTGGTTGGTTCTGATAGGACCTGTGCTAAAAGTTATAAAACTACGGTATGTTGATTTGAAGATGCATTGTGTAATTATTGTGTAGTATTGACTGACATAATTTTTCAAAACAACTGACGATACCCTTTTGTTTTCTGTTCCACTCCCTCCCAAGAAGACGTGGATTTCCTCACTGTGATAGCACCGATGAAGACCAGAAGGGAGACAGCTAGGGAAAAGATGTTAAAGTACAGGGAGTGGGATTCTTTAGGTATGAGTGGTCATGTGTTGCAGTGGTGGAAAAAAACAGTGGATCTTCCCCTGCTTTAGTCATTTGCAAAGAGCTCAGATGGTGACATAGTTGCTTCATCCTGGATTAAAGGGCAACATTTAGCAACAGCATTTTCAGGATTTTGTACTAGAACATGTTTACATGCTTTAATGTTAAAAAAAAAGAAATACACTTTACTTTTCTCATACTGCCCATGGCTGCTGCACCTGTATTCACCCTCTGTATGAGACACTCTGTAGGAGCGCCTGTCTCTTTACTGTAATCCCTCCTTCTGAAAAAGCCCAGTCTGCTCTGATTGACCACTGCGCTTCCTGGAATGTCTGGAGCCTCCACTCCGTGTTTCACCAGTTGAAGCTGGAGCTACTGCAACAGAGTATATAGCAGGACTTTGTACTGTGAAAAATCACCAGTTAAACGTACAATATGTAACTTTCTGCTGCTAGGGTTCTTTCAACCAAAACAATGGATTGTAAACACGGACTTTTGATGATGTTGGTAAGTTGCGTGGAATTATGGGAGTTGTAAACACCTTTAGAATGCATCTGTTCACGGACACGTTTACCCATTCAAATGTATTCACTTTACGGGTAGTGTAACGTTTATTCATGTCATTCTAATAACATACAGGGCTCTCAAGTTTTGAAGACAGGCAAGAGTGAAACCCCCCCCCGCCCAGCTTGTTAATAGCCAGTGTATGTTCATCATAGCTTCTGATACGGTAGACCTCAGACCTTCTGACAGACCAGAGCCCCGTCTGGGTCTCTGGTCTCTGAATGAGACTACGTTTAGTGAAGTGGCTGAACGCTGCTCTACGTCGGAGATGGAAAACAGAAACTATACGGCAGAATTAACGGAGCTCAAACGCGGCACATCTGCCGCAGCATCTCCACAGCAGAGCGCATAGATAAACCAGAAGCTGCACAGCTTTTTACAGTGAGAGTGGACACTAAGTGACGTTTCATATTTGTCAGTCAACTTTTCAAAAGACATTCAGGGCTACACTCAAAACATTCGAGCTGAAGCCTCGGCAAAATCAGCTGACGCCGCGTCTGGTGTAGCCCCTTTCTGAGTGGCAGGCTCGACTAAGACCTCCGGGGGAGACTCTTGATTCCTGCCGGTTCCATAGTGAGAGCGGCGCGGCCAGAGAAATTTTCTGCGTGAGAAATACAATGTGTGGCGGAAGTGCATGACAAAAGACCGACATGAGTGACTGTCACGCTCAATGCGTGACACTTGAGAGCCCTGAACATAGCTGCATTTTCCCCAACATAATTACGTTTTTCTTGATTCGATCTGTATTGGTAGCTAGCTGACCAGTTAGCTAGCTAGTAAGCCAGCAAGCTAACGTTAGCCAATAGCTAAAACACAGTGACTATCACAATATATTTCACGTCACTGTCACCTTTTGAATGGTTTCAACACCGGGGTGGACGGGGTTTGTTGTAACGCTAGCTAGCTACTCAACGAGGCTGAGAGACAGGTGTGGGTGCTGGTGGGGATTGACGGGGTAATCTCCGATGGCCGATGTGAACATCTCCAAGCTGCCCGGAACGATCTCCCCCTTCACTTTTCTTAATCTTAACTATTCGTTTTGGTGCTTGTCGGGTTAATTTAGCTTACTGTAAAGACAGCTAAACGCGAAGCGGTGAGAAATTCGGCAGGGAGGAGATTTTTGGCACGAACACCGGTAGCTAGCGCTAACGGAGACTAACTAACATTAGCTATGGATGGCCGCTGTTGCGACTCGGATCTGGGTCTGATATGGTCTGTTTCCCGACGCTTCATTAAACTGCCGTTAGTGTCGTAAGCATCCGGGACCAGAGTTAAGTGCTGTATAGTACTTATACTGTATGGATTGCTGTAATGGTGGTTGGCTGTTGGCTGGCTATGGGCTAACGGTATCTGGCTATTGCTACATGTCCCAGCACCAAACGAATAGCCGGGACGGCTGTGTTGTCAGCTGTTATCCCAGGCAGACAGACCGGGGTGCTAGCTGGCTAAATTAGCATTAGATTAGTCGTCTTATCTATACAGCTAACGTTAACATTACTGGTAAACTCATTCGTGGGTTAGCCCAGCGCTGCTTTTATCCGTGGTGAAAACAATCATGCTACTAATAACTTTATGAGCATGTTGAACGATGTGGTAACCCTATAATGTTATCCACCAAGCATTAGCTAGCTAGCATTAACGTTAGCTACTTGTCAACCAACACATTGTAGTAACGTTAAACTGGATCAATATTGATATGTATCAATAAATAAGATCTCTGCTGTATTACTGTGTTGCAAAGTGGCATGTTATTAATCACAAAATGATGCTGCGTGGCAGAAAAAGCAGTATTTTGGTTATGAGTATTTTTTTCTGTGACATTGTATGATTTACAATTACGCTCAAACGTATCATCTGGGTGCCGTGTTTTGAAGGAAGTTCCGAGGAACTAGAGGGTGAAAGGTTATATAACGCCACTAACAGGCGACTAGGAAGGAAAGGAAACGTGCCGTGTCTGAAAATAAAATAACAGATTTCTCTGGCTTTGAAGTTTGGTGGAAACATTTGGGAGAGTGTAACTACACATCTCAAAAAATATTTATAACATAGGTATGGTCGTTTTTAGACATTTTAATGCAGAAATGTTACATACTGTATCTTTAAGGCTTCTAAACCAAATATTACACAACTGGACATGTCCCTGCAGTAAAGTGACCGGAATTTGGGGAGAAATGACCAGAATTGGCCGAGATTACAGCTATGTTGCTTTAACATGTAGCTACTTAATAGTTAGCAGAATGCTAATGTTAGATTGTAGTGGAACGAAGCAGGACTTTCTACTGTCAAAAATTGCAGATAAAGGCTTTTGAACCAAACACTACCCGATCAGACATGTTTCAGCAGCAATGCGACCCGAAATTGGGAAGAATTTAACATTGGCAGCCAAGATGACATTGTTTACTGCTGTTAGCCATATAGCTACTTTAGTTAGCAGTTGACACTAATAGACTATAGCAGCAATTTCTACAGTAAAAAAAATCACAAATAAAGGCTTTTAAACCAAATACTACTAACAGAAAATGTTTCAGGAGTAATGTGATAGAAATTGGGGTAATTTAACGACACTGGCAGCCAAGGTGATATTGTTTACTGTCGTTAGCATGTAGTTATATGGTACAATGTTAATACCGCAGTGGCTTAAAAAAAAAACCACTCCAGTCCTGCCTACCTGGAGTAGATGACCAATCATAGCAGGCCGGCTTAGAGTTATGTGAGACTTAGCCGAGAGTAGAAAAAACTGTTGAAATCATAGTGTTCAGAATAGTTGGAAATCTGAACTCTTCAGCTCAGAAGGATTTCTCTAAAATATGTTAACCTCATTATTTGAAGTTTGGGCCACGTTTATGTAACATGAAAATCCAACATCATAACATTGTGGATATGACAGAAAACACGGATGAGCATAATATGTGACATTTAAGACATATAGTAAAATCTAGTGTGTGAGGTGTTAGATCATTCTGAATAGCAAATGATGATGATAATGATTGCAGGTGACAGAAATGTATTGTCTCCTGTGGGAAATTAGTTTTCAGTCTGATTACATACACATGGGCAGTATACACAGGACACATGCATCAACAGGTAAGCTACACAAACAACAGGTACATTTACAACAATGACAACAGAATGTATGTATGCAGTCAGCAAAATAGTTTGTTTACAGTAGCAGGCAACGTGTGTATTTTTTTTGTATTGGTTTGATAATAACAGCACCACTGCTTTCTGCTCACTGCTGAGTTAGCCTACTGCTAAACGAGTGTTATAAGCACATCCGTCTGCAGAGACAAAGAAGAATGAGGGACATCGCTATTATAACATACATTTTGAGTTGATGTTCATTTTTTCCAAAATGTCAATGCTATGGCTTCCTTCTGGAGTCTATTAAATCATATTTCTATTGCCACGAAATGTACACAAGGTTGTGTTAGTGTATGTGTTAAGCATGCTAAAGTACGTTATAACAACCAATAAGGATATGCCGCAGCAACCCAAAGTAAAAGAAAGAAGATAAACTTAAACTTTCACTTGAATGAAATAAACAAGTAAATTATTCTAAAACTGATGAAAAATTATTTTGGCTTTTGGCGTCCTGAATCTGCATGCACTGTGTACAGCTGGTATAATGACAATGACGCCATCAACGGGTGCCAATTTATCAACAGTTCAATGTCATGCTTGGCCACGTGGGACGCATACCAACTATAAGCAAGTCAAAACAGAATATGTCTTTATAGTAAGGAATCTAACTGTTAATATTTGGCTCCTACAGTTACAGTTTTTTACAATCACTTTGCTACTAATTTCAGAACCTTGACGTAATTTTTCAAAACTCTAGACACAAAACTCAAAACAATCATCTCTTGTAACACAGGCTGTCCAATGTTCAAAACATTGCATTGTGCATTCATATCTTTAAATACATTTTGCACTTGCACAATCATTGGTTCAAAAAACAAATTTATCGTGAAATACCATTGAAAGGTTACTTTAGATCACCCACACACAAGCTACCCATAGTTTCACTGACTCATCGTTCGTACAATCATTAAATATTGTAGTACAAAATAGGTGATACATGTTTCATTATGGTACTAGTTGTAAATACATCCCTGTAAAAGTACTGCAGTAGTAGAGAGAATACAACAGACACAGTGGAATAATTGAACAAAACCTGAAATGTATTGAAGAAAAACAATACAGTACGATCACAACATAGGTTTATTTGAATCAAAGCTAAATAATTAGCTAGGAAATAGAAAAGAAAAGACAGTACTGTAAAACATCAAATGCAGTGTTCCTCAACTTGCTTGTACTGTAATAAGCAAAACAAAGAAGTGATTACTGTACTTCTACATATTCATCAACTCTGTCTTGTAGATTTGGCTGCAGGTTCTCATCTACATCGCAATTAGCCAAACATCTTGGAAAAAACCTTCGGGCATGGCGAACAATGTGGTACGAGTATATATGTATATGTATATGTATACATATACAGTATATATATAAAGTATATATCTCAATCATCAGTAACGAGTTGGCAGAATTGGACAAGCAATTCCAAGGGCCTGCATGCATACAGTGCAGTACTGTCAATACTGTAAATAGTCTGAAAGGTAGTACATGGGACCATAGAAACAGTTTCTGATAAACACTAGTACATTACAGTAAAGGTAGTACATGGGAGCATAGAAACAGTGTCTGATAAACAGTAGTACATTACAGTAAAGAATGATGGTGAAATATTACATCCATAGATACTGTAGTCTGATTGGTTCATGCTCCACACTAATTGGTGACAATGAATCTCGTTATCTTGAAACTTTCATGATCTAAACATGGAATATTGTTTGTCTGTTTCCATACAACTATGCATTAAGAGTAATGCAACAGTTACTTATCATTTTGATTAGTTGTATCGATTGATAGTTAGATCATTGTAATGAAATGAATAAACAATCATCTGAAATGTAATGTGTGAATTGCTTTTTGAAATAGTAGTACTTTGATGTTAAGTCGTGTCATATTGAACAGGTGATCTTTGTTAAATGAACAAATGATCTTTGGTTTATGTGGATTGTATCCAAGCAATTGAAAAAAGTGTTAGAGTTTTGAAAAATGTGTATTTTGATCATTGGTTGTGAGGTTTGTGTCTAGAGTTTTGAAAAATGACGTCAAGGTTCTGAAATTAATGCCAAAGTGATTGTAAAAAACTGTAATTTTATGTCAGATTAGAACGTGAGCAGATCAGATGAGCAGATGTGTGTGTGTGTGTGTGTGTGTGTGTGTGTGTGTGTGTGTGTGTGTGTGTGTGTGTGTGTGTGTGTGCGCGCGTGTGTGTGTGTATGTTTGTGTGTGTGTGTGTGTGTGTGTGTGTGTTATCAGTAGGCGAGTAGGGCTGGTGCCAGAGATGAATGATTAAAAAACAATCACACACTTGGACACATCATGTAGTCTTTCATGTCTCAATGGAAACTTGGGTGGAGAAAGCAAAGCTTAAAAATATGTGGATTTCATGTACTAGACCGATAAAGCTGCAGTGTCAGTTGTGCCAAGAATAAACGTCTTAGAATCACAACTATTCCTTTTTAAAGATTATGTTTTGGCTTTTTGCCTGCATTTGACACTCAAGCAACAAAGGTCCCCCAGCCAGGAGTCGATCCATGGATGTTGTGGTCAAAAAATAAACTCACTTAACACTCAGATTCCTGAAGGATGTTTGACAACCTGCAGTGAGGTCACTTGAATATTAAACCATTTTGTAGGACCTTAAAGATAAATAAATAAATAAAACGGAAACTGGAATCTCACAGATATGTATTGATATGACACACAGATCAATAAAACCTAAGCCAATCTCCTGTCTAAAACACTTCTCATATGTATTAGGAGTCAAACTGTGAAGAAATTAACATTATAACTTATACAGTTGACAAAATATCTACATTTTTTCAAAAAAAAGTCCAAACGCTTTTGCCCTTATGACATGCACTTATGCCAATAATCAACATAATAATGTCATATTTATTTATATAACACTCACAGTTCTGCTACATATATATATTTGGAGTCACCCAGTGAAAAAATAAACATAATTAACATTATAAGACATATAAACGACAAGCTATTTACATTTCTCCATAAAAGGCCCAAATGGCTCCCTTCTATGTAGAACGGGTTACAAAGCGAATAGACGATCTTTGTAGTCAAAGAACATCTTATGTTCACTTCGTTGCATCGTTGCTGGCTTGTAGTGGGCCATCACAGCCATTCCCTATCGTAGAAGATCTCTGCTCTCAAAAGACCGGTTTCCATTGGTTTGCAGACAATAACAAAGCCCCAATGCATTCTGGGAAACCACAGCACGGAAGCAAACGCCGGTCAGCGGAGAAATACGGCCGAAAAATCATAAATTATGGACATAACGTTTATCAATCTTGGATGTAAGAGTTTGGATTTATTGCTCAACCACCCCGAAAAAAGGCACAAGTTCCAGGCTGGATACAAAACCTCCCGTGAAGGCTAGAAGGACAGCAAAGAGAAGCTCGTTAGCGCTAGCTTGTTAGCTACTAGGAGTTGAAAGAGGTAAGACGATCGATTTTATGGTTATTAAATGATTAAAATATGATTAAATGGTGCCGTTGCGTGGTCGTCCACGATGCCGTAGGTATCTGAGGGTCTCAGTTTTGCTCCGCAACCTTTAAACCCTGGCTTTTCGCCGTGTTTTTAGCTTTGAAGTTAACAGCTAGACCCTTACAACACGTGCTTTGGTGCCTTTGTAGCCAGGGTGGGAAATTAACTCACTGGCTCGCTGGTGGATGCCCAATTTTACCAGCCACTTATATTTTTTACCAGCCACTTTTTCCGGAATTCAAATTTATAAAAGAAAGTGCACTAGCATATTTTGAATTGCTTCAATGCATTATTATTATTTTTTATTATTAACACACATTTTATTAATATAGGCAAATAAAAAGTGATGAAACATGTAAACTCCATAATGTTAACTGGCTTTTTATCTAGAAGAAGATCTCAGACTAGGAGGCAGATCATTGAGGAGTGATGGTTAATGTCTGTGATTATGGAAACATGGTTGTAGTATGCAGCGTCCTGATTGGTGGAAAATGCTTACCACTCCAGCGGAGAGTATGGTTTATTCAGCCAGCAGTTAAGTTTATAAGAATTTGTCCAAATTTTAAGATTTGTAGCAAATTAAGATAAACAGTTAGACTACAAACGGACAGCTCTTGTTTTAGCTTGTTTATAAAAACAAATTCTATCTGCAGAGTAAAGCTGTGTTTGGTAAAACAGCGCGGTGGACGAGTGGACAGAGCAGATTGAAATATCGCTTCATACATGTTTATGCCTGTAGACAGGTGAGAGTATTGATAAGTATTGACTTTTTACTCACAAAGGTTTTAATGTAGCCTACTTACAGTAACAAGACTGGCGTTAGTTCATCTGCGCCAGCGGTCGTTGGTAATCATCTCTGTATTGTTCCCAGTCAGATAGCGCATGTTGTAACACACACACCTCTCGGCTCAGCTGTGTGTGTGGAGCGAGGGCATCGCTGTACAGACTGTAAAGCCGGACTGAAAGCTTTGCGGCCTACTACCGGGACGACACCGGAGCTTGAGCCCTGCTCGCTTTCCCGTGCGCATTGCGGTGACCTCGCAGGATGGTCACCATAGGCCGGAACTCGTCTAACGGCTCCGTGGACGTCAACATGGGCCACTCGAGCTTCATTTCACCACGACATCTGCAGATCAACTACGCCGAGGCAAGCGGTTTCTCCCTGGTGCTGGCGTGTTCGTTTTAAGTAGTAACAAATAAAAATATGTTTTATAATCTACCCGCCACTGTGGCTGGTATACAAGGCAAAGTCACCCGCCACTTTGAAAAAGTACCTGCCATTGGCTGGTGGCGGGTGCTAATTTCCCACCCTGTTTGTAGCCCTTCCAGAAGCTTAGTAATCCGTCCTGAAACTTCAGTGGGTTTTCAGAGACGTTGCACAATAATACTAGGGCGATAAATCCACGACTGAACGGCTATTTACTGTATTTAGTAATCTTTTTGTATCAAAAAACCATGTATTTGCGTTACCCGGTGCCATCTTGGTTGATGAGGCTTTGACTGATCACATTAAGTCACATCAGGATTGAGCTTGCTCAGCGAATAGATGACCCAAGCAGGAGCAGGAGGGCTTTGTATTTTTTGGTGTGTGTGTGTGTGTGTGTGTGTGTGTGTGTGTGTGTGTGTGTGTGTGTGTGTGTGTGTGTGTGTGTGTGTGTGTGTGTGTGTGTGTGTTGTGTGTGTGTGTGTGTGTGTGTGTGTGTGTGTGTGTGTGTGTGTGTGTGTGTGTGTGTGTGTGTGTGTGTGTGTGTGTGTGTGTGTATTGTAAGGTCCTGGCAGACACACTGTAGATAAAGAGATGCCAGAATGAAGCCTGGAGGTTGAAATGAGTGTGATTTGGCCTTCTGATGTCTAATAGCATTGAAGATGACACAACTAAATTTTTGGATAAAAGGGTATGGACTTTTATGGGAAGAAATCTAAGTAGTTTTACATTTGTATTTATTACAGTTTTTATTTTGGTTTCCCCTGATTGCCAAGATGTGGGAGAACAATTTTCAAAAGCCAAAAGTATTTATTGTATTGCTCTGTGTGATTACAATACATTTCTGTGAGATTTAATTTCCGTTTAGTCTTTCTTTTGTCTTTATAGTCATATAACAATGTATACATAAATATGACAAAAAAATAATGTCTTTACATTGATTATGCATTACAGGGTTGAAGTTATACAAGCATTATTACACAAGGAGACCAGGCAACCCAAATATTGGAGGAAATGGCTTAGACCCCAGAAGGTTTAAAAGTTTGACAGTAGTCAGTGTTGAGTATGGCTCTAAGGTTAATACTGCCAGGTTTAAACATCTGAAAATGGTAAACAGTTGAAAACATTAATTAGAAATATATAAATCAAAAAATAATTAAATGTAATAAGTTACATTTCTTTGATAAAGTAATTGAAATAGTTACACTATTACATTTTTAATAGGGTAACTTGTAATTGATAACCTATTACATTTCCAAAGTAACCTTCCCAACACTGGCCACATGCCATCACCGTTCAACGTCATCCACATAAAGCACCACTTATATTTGTAAAATAGAAACTTCAGCATACATTTTGAATGTTTTTAACCTTGCCTGGCTTGCATTGTGAGAATGAAAGGTTGTTTTGTGATAAAACAAGTTTAAAAAAATGAGCTGATTCTTATTATTTAGGAGTAAAAACTGTGTATTTTGCCAGATTTATGATGATGCTAATACAAAACATAATATGTCAGTGAGTAGCCTCGGCAAGATACAGTGGTGTATTGGCTAGTATTTGTACTATATATATATATATATATATATATATATATATATATATATATATATATATATATATTAGGGCTGTCAAAATAACGCGTTAATTTCAATTAATTAATCTGAGAAAAAATAGTGCGTTAAAAAGATTAACGCAAATTAATCGATTCCATATTGACCTTTCACCCGGAGCCTGTAAAATGAAGGAGGAAGACGAGAGAATGCGCAACAGAAGTTTCGTTAACTGTCTATGGTTAACACTACACTCAACAGCAGGTAACGTTAGCCTTCCGCTAGGGATGGGCGATACCACACTTTTAGGATTCGATACGATACCGATACCTTTTCTTGCATTTTCATCTATACCGATACCGTTAATTTCTTATTGGCAATTTTTGTCAGTAAAAATATTATTACATTTAAGACAAATCACATAAATATGAATGAAATAAATTAAACATGAACAAAAACATATACATTTTCAACTTTTCTTATTTCTCAAAAAAAGAAAAAAAGACCAATCTTGGTAGAAAAAGCTAAAAGGAAAAAGATACTTTTTTATCACACACTTGGCACCTTGCCGTGAGTTTATCGACTGGTGAAAAATAACACCACACCATGCTTCGTTTTTTGTCTGCCATATCTTACGCTTCTCTGGGGTTTTCCTCCGGCTCCCGCATTCGTGCTGGTCTGGCCTTGGCTGTGTCGCACGTTGACGCTCATTTGCTCGTCTCCTGTCACGTGACATGGGCCAGCTCAATACGCCGCCAGGTACAGGGGTGTCCCGGCACATAGTAATTTAAGTAAGTAATCTAAATCAGCTGAAAGTGATGCATACACCCCCAATTATTATTTTTTAGTTTATATCGATATTTTCTTAAGGAAATCAATGCCAAATGAGTAGCATGAGTATATCGATCTATCGATACCACAGGATCGATACGCCCATCCCTACCTTCCACTAGCTAGTAGCTGGATTAAACACGGTTAAAATGCTGACAGCTAACGCTAAATTGTGTTAAAGTTTGACTGTGTTTCTCATAGGCCTATATAAATATGGACCCATGGACTCCGCTGTTTTTGACGGAGACAAGTGAAGTCTTTTACCAGCACTTTTCCGGTGATGGTTGAGCGTTACTGAGCGTTACTGCGCAGCTGCAAATTGAGCTTCCCGCCACCGATGTGATGTGAGCAACGTGTCTGAACGTTGTAAGTCTTCTGGTAGCTGTGCCAAGAGAAATCTCAATCATTCCCAATCTATCAGAGACGGAGAGCATAGGTATATGTAAGGAGATAACATAGGCATAGGCTAATTATTGCTAACTAAAATGCTAGTTAATATTAGTAATTAAACTAAACAGCTAATGTAAGTCGAAACTGCCTGCGAGCTTCTCCTGTATTATATGGTAATTCTTCTACTATGCGACAGTCGCTTGGTTATGACACAATCGTTAGCCTATTTTTATAAAAACCTCTGCTACGGAGCCATAACGTGAGATACAAGGTAATGGAGCCTTTTATACATTGTCGTGTTTCTTTAGAAATAAACGATGGACAAATCAAGTCTTTAAACGCTTCAGATGTAACGTTATTGGCTGTCAAAGTGACGCCAAAATGAATGGCAGTCAATGGGATGCTAACGGGGGTGATGGATACGGGGTTAGCAAAATGGTGCCATCGCGGCTTCACTCTGAGGAGAGAAGCCTGCCCCCTTGGTGTTTCTGCCACTGTCGGAAAAACACAGATGGACATGGTGAGTTCAATGAAGCTGGTAATCTACAGTCTCGCGGTGCATTCGTAGTTATTGTAAAATACCCTTTTGAATTCATTATTTATATTAGGTCATACATACACATATATATATATATATATATATATATATATATATATATGTGTATGTATGACCTATGGACATGTATGACCTATGGACACGGTGTAGATATTTATATGTGTATGTATGACCTAATATAAATAAGGTCATACATACAGATATATATATATATATATATATATATATATATATATATATATATATATATATATATATATATAATAAATTCAAAGGGTATTTTACAATAACTACGAATGCACCACAAGACTGTAGATTACCAGCTTCATTGAACTCACCATGTCCATCTGTGTTTTTCCAACAGTATATATATATGTGTGGGAGAAGTTCGGAGAAGACATGGAGAAGGACTTTCGGTCGGCACCAAGGCGCTTCTGGAAAACCGTCCGCCACCTCAGAACGGGGAAGCGGGGAACCATCCAAGCTGTGTACAGTAAGGATGGGACGTGGTTGACCTCAACTGAGGAGGTAATAGGGCGGTGGAAGGAGCACTTTGAGGAACTCCTAAATCGAGCTGATGCGCCCTGTTTGTTAGAGGCAGAGCTGGAGGATGACGGGGGATTGTCGTCCATTTCCCTGGTGGAGGTCACTGAGGTAGTCAAACAACTCCACAGTGGCAAAGCCCCAGGGATTGATGAGATCCGTCCAGAAATGCTGAAAGCTCTGGGTGTGGAGGGGCTGTCTTGGTTGACACGCCTACTCAACATTGCGTGGAAGTCTGGGACAGTGCCAAAGGAGTGGCAGACCGGGGTGGTGGTTCCCCTGTTCAAAAAGGGGGACCAGAGGGTGTGTACCAATTACAGGGGTATCACACTTCTCAGCCTCCCTGGTAAAGTGTACTCCAAGGTGCTGGAAAGGAGGGTTCGGCCGATAGTCGAACCTCAGGTTGAAGAGGAACAATGCGGATTCAGTCCTGGTCGTGGAACAACGGATCAGCTCTTTACTCTAGCAAGGATCCTGGAGGGAGCCTGGGAGTATGCCCATCCAGTCTACATGTGTTTTGTGGATCTGGAGAAGGCATATGACCGGGTCCCCCGGGAGACTTTGTGGGAGGTGCTGCGGGAGTATGGGGTGAGGAGGTCCGTTCTCAGGGCCATCCAATCTCTGTATGACCAAAGCGAGAGCTGTGTCCGGGTTCTCTGCAGTAAGTCAGACACGTTCCAGGTGAGGGTTGGCCTCCGCCAGGGCTGCGCATTGTCACCAATCCTGTTCGTAGTATTTATGGACAGGATATCGAGGCGTAGTCGTGGTAGGGAGGGGTTGCAGTTCGGTGGGCTGGGGATCTCATCGCTGCTCTTTGCAGATGATGTGGTCCTGATGGCATCATCGGCCTGTGACCTTCAGCACTCACTGGATCGGTTTGCAGCCGAGTGTGAAGCGGCTGGGATGAGGATCAGCACCTCTAAATCTGAGGCCATGGTTCTCAGCAGGAAACCGATGGAGTGCCTTCTCCAGGTAGGGAATGAGTCCTTACCCCAAGTGAAGGAGTTTAAGTACCTTGGGGTCTTGTTCGCGAGTGAGGGGACAATGGAGCGGGAGATTGGTCGGAGAATCGGCGCAGCGTGGGCGGTATTACATTCAGTTTATCGCACCGTTGTGACGAAAAGAGAGCTGAGCCAGAAGGCAAAGCTCTCAATCTACCGGTCAGTTTTCGTTCCTACCCTCACCTATGGTCATGAAGGTTGGGTCATGACCGAAAGAACGAGATCCAGGGTACAAGCGGCTGAAATGGGTTTCCTCAGGAGGGTGGCTGGCGTCTCCCTTAGAGATAGGGTGAGAAGCTCAGTCATCCGTGAGGAGCTCGGAGTAGAGCCGCTGCTCCTTCACGTCGAAAGGAGCCAGTTGAGGTGGTTCGGGCATCTGGTAAGGATGCCCCCTGGGCGCCTCCCTATATATATATATATATATGAGATATCAGGGATCAATCTCCACCTCTGAAAAGTGACGCTTCTTAGCCGGATTACGTCTCACCATGTCGTAAATTGTAGGGCGAAGCCTCAAAACGGAGACTAAATTGGGGCGTGACATTTAAATTACGATCGTTTCCAGCCGCTTTATTTATCAATGTACGACCATTCTTACGCTGTGATTGGTGTGATACGAACGTTTGATGAATCACACGTGAAGCCTGTCGTAAGATGATATCTGCGCTCATATCTGCGCTGGTTTCTACAATAGGTTGATAAATGAGGGCCAGTGTATCTATGGCACTATGGTGGCATTTCACTGCAGATTGTATGGAACTGTGATGACAAATAAAATTGTACACTATTCAGTCCCTCCAGAAAAACGCGGAGTTTTTTCGTGATTGTTGCGGGCAAAAATCCTTGATTATGCGGCACGTTTTCTTAAAAAATGCGATGGAATATGCGGGATATTTATGCCATTTTATGCGATGAAATTGCGGGAACTTGCAAAAATTGCGGGAACTTGCGGGAACTTGGAAAAACTGCGGTTTGATGAAAAAGAGAAACACCGTGTTCTCAGTAGGTGAAATTACGTCACTTCATAACGTTCCCATGGCAACAGGGGAAAATGGCTGCTCTTGTGTGAAGTAAACGCAACATTTTTGAACTTTCTGCTGAGATATATGTAGGGTTGGGTATTGTTTGGTTTTTTTTCTGATACTGGCGCTAAATCAGTAGGACTTTTAAAACGGTGCCTGAACCGATACTTTTTAAGAAAGTTTTTTAAAAAGAAGAAACAAGAAGGATAGGCCTACTCAACAACAGTCGGTGACATTAAGGACACGTTGTTTATTACTAAGGCCATATGGTCAAAATTAAATGATTTAATAGTAATGTAATAACTATAACTTATAATAAACAATAACTTATTTCACCAGTAAATTGCTGTTGGACGACAAAAACAGCAACCAGATGGGAAAAGGGTATTTTACAATAACCAACCAAAACCAAACAATTACCAGTGTCCGTGAATGCACCATCTGTGCGTTTCCGACGTCGGCAGCTGCTGCGCTGCAGAGCAGACTGTTGATATACAGTCACACTTTACACTGGTTAACGTCACCTGTCAGCATTTTAACCGTGATTAATCACGCTGCTAGCTAACGGTAGGCTAACGTTACCTGCTGTCCAGTGTAGTGTAAAGTCAGGCACCGAAATAAGGCACCGAAATCTTCGTTCTTATTCGGTCTCGTTAATTACTACCGTTTACGTCGGATCCGGGGGCCCATTGGCACCGAGTTTCGGTACCCAACCCTAGATATATGTGACTTTTTTGCAACGAAAATGCGGGGATTATGAAATCATGCAAGCCCCGCATATTTTGCGCGGAAATCGGCAATTTATGCGGCGAAAGTGCGGCGTTTTTAAAAAAATGCGGCCCCCGCATGAATATGCGGACATTGGCTGATTATGCATTGAATTCTGCGATCGCATAATCGCGTTTTTCTGGAGGGACTGACTATTATGCACCGAAAATATGGTGACTGTCGGATCTCTAACATATCGAGAAAAGTAAATTGAACTTAAAAAGAGACATAATCTGCTTTTGGAAGGACATTTGAGCTGCTGTATTCATATTTGAAACTCCTATACAATAAGTTTCCCTTGCGGAAAATACAATCTTTCAGTGCATCATGACATCAAAAGCCCTGAGTTAACAGGGGATGAAGATGGCAAATGTGTCTGGCCATGATTGTCACAGCCTCTACATGGCCTCCTATAATGTATTATAATGTATTCTTTCTGATCCCACCCAGAATGCAAGTGTGCCACAGGTGCAATAGGTGAACCTGGCCACTAAAGTACCAAGCGTGCATTTTGGCACACCCCCAACACACTGGGCAGGTGGACACTTGACTGGCATCTGGGTTTCTGCCAGTGTGGGCTAGGAGCAAACAGTGGCTTTATTTATTTTTCTTGCTATGGTCTGACATTAATCTACAATAAATTATGATTTTTATGCAGATCCCAATATGATATGTGCAGCAGATGTTTTTCTTTGTACATGTACCATAGCCCTAATATGTTGCTGTTCATAAAGTACCTTGTCAGCTTTCAGTGTGAGTGAAACATGGAAGTTGTGGAAGGTAGAGTTACAAGGTTTTCACCTGGAAACAGTGACATTTTGAGTGTAACTGAAATAACAACTGACATGCAACAAAGAAACTAGACTGAGAACACTAAAATGTCTTAATTCCTCACTCTGTCTTTGGAAACAGCTGGCTTTCTGATGTTTCAGCAACCAATAAAACTGCTTTCCTCCCTACAAAATATGCCTCTCACTTCATTTGTGTGTGTGTAAGTGTACTTGTGTGTGTGTGATAAATCACCACCTGGATTCAGAATCCAGGGTTGTCAGACTCCCTTATGACAAAGACTTCCTGCTACTAAACCAACTGATACACTCCTTATCTGTCCAAACACATACATTTTAATACACCCCCACTATAAGCACACTCATGCTTGTACCTCTATGTGTAAGCACACACTCATTGAACCATATAAACTGCAAATTGCATGTGCTTAATGAAAATGCTATGCATGAAAACGTGCACAAACATTTACGTACATCACGCAGTCTCAAATACCCACGATCTAAGCCATAGGGAAACACATTTGGATGAAAGTAATGTAATACAGTGTTTTTTTATCTCCGTGCCTCAGGAGGATGAAGGGAACTACCGAGCATTGCACACACACACGCACACAAACACACACACACACACACACACACACACACACTCGCAGTGCTCGCAGAGTGGTGCAGTGCAGTGCAGTTGACGAGTTGTGTGGCAGATATATGGGCTGGAATGTGGCCATAAAAATAGTAAGGAATCACCCTGAGCTTTTCCACATTAAGAAACTAGCCTGGCCTAAGGGTGGGGGGAGCAGATAAATGGGAAATGGTCTGCATGGGGCAAACAGAAATAGCTGGAGAGGGTGTAGTTTGTGTATAGTGAATTCAGAAAGTATTCAGACCCCTTTACTTTTTGCTATGTGACAGCCTTATGGTACAATTGTTTCAATCAATACCCCATAATTACAAAGCAAAAACATGATTTTAGAATTGTTTGCAAATGTAATAAAAAGAAAAAACTGAAAGTGTCCATGAAGTTGGAAGTTGACTTACATAAATAAAAACTCTTCAGTCGATAAAGTCTTCTGTTGACATGACCGAGGTTGAGTAGGCTAACAACTGCCTGGCTAATCAGGCATCAGGGTTTGGGTTTCAATGGGAGATTGGTGCTCAAACAGAGCTCATACCGCTCATACTCACAGGGAAAACCTGGCGCAGCGCCATTCTCCCACAGAAGCCAGATGAGCGGCTCATCAGCCGTAAAGTTAACCCGACCGGTACGCAGTATCAGCGGGAAACCTCTGTATGAGCACCTATCTCCTGCAAAAGCCCAGGCAGCGTATAGCGCATAGCTGCGAATGTCGTCAGCAATAAACCAGCCAGCAAGACATGACCCCAAAGGGAGGGGCTGACTCATTCTCATTTCCCCATCGTCAAATACTGACACCAATAAAATCTTTTTTTAATCAATATTTTGTGTTAAATGTATTTTTTTTAGTTAAGAGTTGTATAATAAGTGGGGTAGTGTCCGCTCTGCGTCAGAGTCCTGCATCAACCTGTTGGGGTTCTAATCCACAATAATGACCGACTGGCTCTTATCCCTTACTGATAGCATTCATGCTCCAAAAAGGATAAACCCTTTTGATTTAATGACCAAATGGATTTGCCTTTTGCACCACCCTCAGGATAGACATTAGAGTTTTCACCCAGCTGGTCGAAAGTGCAACATTGTATGCTAATTGTTTTGTTCAACACGTTCTCATTGTGGGGTGTTTATGAATTTAGCAGCCTTGAGGAGCCACTAGCTTAAGCCTAGCTTTGAGCTTTATTCTTGCTGATTACAAGGACCCATAAACTGTATCAATCAAACTATACCTTACACAAGACCTTTCCTCCTAAATTACTCTCAGTTATAACCATGGAACCCAAACAAACACTTTTAACAGAAGTCAAAAAAGTAACAATCCAAAATGAATCCAAACTGCACACATACTACTACAATGAAATGCTTGGATTTGAGACAAAAAATAACATTGTAACTAATATAGGAAGAACTTCTGTTGGTCATCATCTGTGGTTCAGAATGCTTCCTGTATGTCATCTTTATGCTGTAAAGCTTGGCAGCTTGGTCTGCCTCGCCTGGCTGCTAGGTTGATTATCCAGACAGGACATAAAAGCTGGGTGGCCTTCCATTGGCCTGGTGTCTCCTCCACTCAAGATCATGGGCCTTAGTCGCCTGATCCTCATAAAAACAAGTTTATTAGCTACTCAGTGTGTGACTCAATGTGTGTGTGTGTGTGTGTGTGTGTGTGTGTGTGTGTGTGTGTGTGTGTGTGTGTGTGTGTGTGTGTGTGTGTGTGTGTGCGTGCATGTGTCTTTCTTTTAATATTCTAGGCCAGGGGTTCCCAAACGTTTTCAGCTTGAGCCCCAAAAAGGATATTTGGTACCCAAACTTACAAAAATACATCATAAATTGTCATCATTTTTACATTTACAAAGTGCTGATGAAGGACACAACAAATGTGAACATGAAATTGAAATGAATTGCATTGCACCTCTCCATATAATCACATTGAGGCCTCTCTGCATTTCAAATGGCAACGTTTATAAACTCATAGTGGTATTTTGTTTCGACATCATGCACGCAATCGAGAGAAATAGAATCACAGAAGTCACCCTCACAATTACCCCAGCCACAGAGCGTGTGAACACGTTTTCAGCTCACGGTTAGCAGGAAGGGACAGAGAAAAGGGGGGAGGGGTAAACAGCCCCACACGCAGCATCTGAGCTGAACAGGCCAGCGTAGCATACAACAATCTCATCTTCTATTTTAATAAGGAAAATAAATTCACATATCATAGCATTCTTATGCATTTTACTCTGACAAGATGGTGACCCTATAAATATGGGTTCACTTTGGGGAAGACTGTTTTAGCCTTTTTGTTATTATTATTACCAATGTTGGTCATCTTACTTTAAAAAAGTAATTAGTTACAGTTACAAATTATTTATCTCAAAAGGTAATTGAGTTAGTAACTCAGTTACCACATTGTAAAAGTAATTAGTTACTCATCAAAGTAACTGTGACGTTGTTTTTATGTTCTATAACACTATTACGTTCTATAACATTTTTAACATGTTTTCAACAACATACCAATCAGCAATCAATGTGTTTAGCTCGGCTTTGGTCACCTGTTACTGACCCGAAAAATCGAGCGTTGCTTGTTTTAACAGAGTGGCTCCGTCTCCGTTGCTGGCTAGCTGCATTTGGGCTCGGGGTTATTATGGGGTTATTATGGGGTTATTATGGGGTTATTATGGGGTTATTATGGGGTTGGGTTAGCAGCAGCAACAAGTGTCGTGTTAGCATGTGTTGATAAGATTTGAGTTGCTTGAGGCAGACGTGGATAAAGTCTTTTTTCCTGGGCATAGCGTGCATGTTACATAAACATTCTTGTCTTAGTAGTGCCGGTACTTCCAGTTCCAGAACGCTACCTTTGAATTTCCCTGGCTTGTCGCCATTGTCGCTGTCTTGTGTTTAGTGGTAGTCAGAGCGTGCAGTGAGACAGCGTGGGCAGGGCATCCGCCCACCCAGCCAATCATCAATCGCATTTGCAACGGTGTCACCCCCCCCCCCCTGCTCTCACCAGGCAGCTGATGTGTAGCCAAAGCCGACCCCTCGCGCTTCATTCAACCAAATTGTAGTAACGAGCCACTTTACATTCTCAGTAACGATAACGCCGTTGCAACAATGGGAAAAGTAATTAATTAGATTACTCCGTTACTGAAAAAATAACGCCGTTAGTAACGACGTTATACTTAAACGCTGTTATACTTAAACGCTGTTACTGACCATTTTCAAAAGTGTTTTGTTTTGATTTGCAAATGTCTTTTCATTTAAAAAGCCTGCACTGTATTTCCAAGCAATGATAATGTTATACTGGACTGTTTCAATCTGACTGCAATCAGTGAATTTCAGATCATTTTCACTCAAATGTCAGAAATGTAACATTTCTTTGGCGCAACATTTCAAACATCTCTGAAGATGAGAAATCTGCTCCTTGCCGGCATTACAGTCGATACAAATGTTTCAGATATTTAAAGACAATTGTTATCCAGCTAAGTTATGCACATTGGACACATGGTGGAAATCATGGAAGCAATCTAAAAGGATCTTGTATATTCTATCACTGTTATCAAGTCATTTGATTAGGGTAAGAGGAAATATTTGAAGTCTATGTGTCTACCTAATTAGATTTGTGCAGAACATCTGTGAGACCTTCCTACAGCATGCTAAGCAGGTTAATCAATTTGCTTATGCTTTTTGAGTGTGGTGTTGATCAGAGGGGAACCTTCAGAGAAGGCCCAACATGTCATCATTTTAAACATCATATTTAACATATTTAAGTTAAAGATAATTCTCTAATTTAAGCTTGATTTTCTATCAAACTTGATTCAGAAATGACAGTGTTAGTGTCCTAAAACCTTAAAAATAGAGTTATCCAATGAGATTTAGTTGTTGTTGTCTCTAGACCTGAAAAAGGTTATAGCTCGGTCACTCATTGGTTAGGACTTCATGACAGGGACAGAAGGGCCAGGTGGTCACGTGACGCCAGCTGGCTACGAGCTCCATGACGCCGAGCGGCAGTTGCTAGTTGTTTAAGGCCGGTGACAGACTGGATGCGTGGCATGAGCGTGGTGTGAGCGTGGCGTGAGCATGGCGTGTAGCGTGGCGTTTCTGTTGCGTGTCAGCTGCGTGGCAGCTGCATGGATTTTTCTGTCTTTTCACACCAGAAACGTGTCTGACGCAGTACTGCTGCTGCTGCTGCTGTACACATGTTTCCCATTGATTTACTGCACTCAAGCAGTAGTATACGTCATGTTAAAGATTCCATATTATGATCATTTTCAGGTTCATAATTGTATTTTCAGGTCGTACCAGAATATGTTTACATGGTTTAATATATTTTTGTTGTACAGCACATCTCTCTCTCACTGCTGCAGCTCCTCTTTTCACCTTGTGTTCAGGTCTCTGTTTTAGCTACAGAGTGAATCATCTTTTCTTCTGTACTATCTTTGGCTGCACTCGCACATGCTCAGTAGCTCAGATGGTAGATCATGTCAGTTTGCTCCATAGACAGTAAAAGAAAGGTTGTTTCTCCAACTTTGGTCAGTTACAAGGCAGGATTAGCCGGGAGACTTCTTCTAAAGGAGGGCGCACATGTAAGTAGTTCTTTTGTAGATTATGGTGAACTTGTGTGTGTTGTACCAATGCTTTGCCATTGAGAACGAGCTAGCATGCTAATGCTAGCGCTAGCATGCTAACGGTTGTGTTTAGCCCGTCGTTTCGGCTAGTTACGTAACAAGCCGTGCAGATTTTGACCAGCTCAGAGACTGAAGGCAGGAATCATTCAGAAATCGTATCTCACTCAAAACAGCATGGATAGATTTTGTGAAAGTGATTTTTTCATAATATGGGCACTTTAAATATATACTGATTTGATTACAGAAAAGACATTGACAGAATTGAGAAATAGGCTACAATATTGACAATACTTTGAATTGACTACTTGTTTCAATGTACTTGCTTCCCCTTGGGTCGATCCTTAGAAGTCATAATGTTTCGTTCCATTTTTATGCTGACGACTGCCAAATTTATGTGCCGCTAAGCCAGTCAAAGACCCTTTTAGAATGTCTAGATGAAGTGAAAGCATGGATGGCTACAAATTTTTTGTATTTAAATGACAGTAAAACTGAGTTGGTGTTATTTGGTCCAAATGACTCAACTGCTGCAGTTCCTGTTGACCTAGGTTGTTTGACCAGTGACATCAGCCCTGTGGTTACTGACCTGGGAGTCAAGTTGGACGGTCGTTTAAAACTTGATGCCCAGATTAGTGCAGTGGTGAAGACCAGCTTCTTCCAGCTGAGGCAACTGGCCAAAGTAAAACCGGTTTTATCTCGTCATGACTTTGAAATTTTAATCCATGCTTTTATTACCACTCGTTTAGATTATTGCAATGCACTGTACTCCGGTCTTAGTAAATCACTGATGGCACGATTACAACTAGTCCAAAATGCAGCTGCTCGTCTTCTAACTGGAACTCGAAAATTTGACCATATCTCACCCATTCTCCGATCCCTCCACTGGCTCCCTGTGCACTATCGCACTGATAGTTAGTTATTATTTGTTTTTAAATGTCTGCATGGCCTGGCCCCTCAATACCTGTCTGATCTGCTCGTGCCATACATTCCGGGTCGATCGCTCCGGTCGGCTGACCAGGTGCTGCTGTTCGTCCCTAAGACCAAACGCAAAACCAGAGGTGACCGCGCGTTTGCAGTGGCAGCTCCAAGACTCTGGAATGAGCTGCCTTTACACATCAGGCTGGCTGAGTCTCTTCCTGTTTTTAAATCTCGTTTAAAAACTCATTTATTTTCATTGGCGTTTAACTCAGTTTGAGGGTTGACTTTTTTCAGCTTTGTAATATTGTTGCATTTATTTTATTATCTATTGTTTTTATTTTTGTTGTGCTTTTGTTGTATGTTCTTATTTATTTAGAGACTGTGTTCAGCACTTTGGTCGACAGTGTTGTTTTTAAAGTGCTTTATAAATAAAGGTGGATTAGGTGTAATAATATATATTTTTTTTTATTTTACATTTATATCTGCATTTACATCAAAACCTAGAGACTTTCAAACATCAAAATGTCATTTATTAATATGTATTTGTGTCAAAATGACATATAAACATATTTTCCTATTCTATTTTGCCTGGAAACGAAAAAAATAGGCGTCAGGGACATTATTCAGAATTACCTCTCACAAACACATGTGAAATGCTCTTACATACACTACTGAAACACTCTCACATAAACAACTGGAAGATTATTCGCTTGCACACAATACTGAAACTGTTTTGCTTGTTTCTGAATTCATCCTTAATTCAGAAAAAACAGAGTTCCCTATTTTAATAAGACAATGACTCATTAATTCAGAAAGACAGGGCCTGTTTAGATATATAAATTGCAAGATCACATGCAGCTTACAACATTTGAATAGCTCAATGGGTAATATCATAAACTTTAATGCGGGAGACCCAGGTTCAAATGCTGGACAGGGATTGTTTTCCCAGCCACCTTACTGTTTCACCAAATCCTCTCACACGCAATACTGAAACAGGCTCATAAACACCACTGAAACGCATTCATAAACACCACTGAAACACTTTTATAAACACTAATGAAACACAAGTGCCATAATGAAACGTTCTCATAAACACTATTGAAAGTGAATTCCCGTTTTAGTTGTGTGTATGAGAGTGATACAGTATTGCGCGTGATAGGGTTTCAGTAGCGTTTATGAGAGCATTTCAGTGTTGTGTGTGAGAGTGTTTCAGTAGTGTATATAAGAGCGTTTCACTTGTATGTGTGAGAGTGTTTCAGTAGTCTATATAAGAGCGTTTCACTTGTATGTGTGAGAGCGTTTCAGCCAGGGGTGGATTGGCCATCTGGCAATTCTGGCAAATGCCAGAGGGGCCGGACCATTTTTTTAATGTGGGCCAGTCAGATTGGGTCAACTGCCATCAGAAGTTACTCAAATTGGGACGTTCAGTCAACATCAAGCACGTCACCTGCAAACGGGATCTCCATCTTTCTGCTGTGCCCCATTCACGTAGTGTTTAGTTTTACACTATGTAGGTTAAACTCTGCAATTAATCCAGGGTTCACATGTATGCATGAACTGTGGTGGTCCATTACACTGTAGGCTATATTCAATATCACTGATCATTTCTGAACAATAGAACATAGAAAACATTACACTTCATAACGTTTTGTATCCATAACATGATTGCGTGTGTGTGTGTGTGTGTGTGTGTGTGTGTGTGTGTGTGTTGGCTGGCTGCAGTGATTTATGTGTGACTAATACTACTAAATATGACTGTGGTACTGAACATTGAGGTTATAGGATGTGCCAGTGCGATATTGGCTATGTTAATTGATATGGTATTATGCAATGGGGCATTGTGCAATATAGAAGTCATTCACCACAGCATGAGTTAATGGGAAATGTGCAATCATTATCAAAACTTTTGTGCAATACGAGGGGGAGGATGTGTTGTTGGGGGGGCGAGGTCGTGTGTTATTAGATGTTCATTGAAGCATGAGATAATGTATGACTATGTTTTTATGTTGGTTAACTGTATGTTTATTGTGTGTTATGCGTGATGTGTCGCCATTTTGTTCTCTCGAATGCCCAAGACGAATTTCTCCTATAGGAGACAATAAAGGCTTATCTTATCTTATCTTATCTTATCCTTGGGGGAAAAAAGTTACCATAAAGCCCTGTTCATGCTGTGTGTTGTCGTATCCGGCCCATGTCCCAGATGTGAAAGCCCCCTTACTGGACTACTGAATATAATAATATTCCATTATATTTTGTATTTTGAATTGCTACCTGCCACCAGAATTTTGTGATGTCCTTGCCATAAATATAGATGTTTTTACCATAAATTAGTGCCTAAAAATGTATCAGAATGCAGGAATTGAAGTCTTTTACCCTCAACATTTCCTGGGGGAGAAACCCCTGACCCCCCCTGCTGTATGTGTCAGTGTCAACAGAGAGAAACATGGGCAATAGAACAGACAGTGACAACAAAGATCAACATACTGTAGAGAGTGACAGTAACAGCATACTAAACGGTTAAATAGGCAGTATGTGTAAATTTGTTATAAACGTGGTCTTTAAAAAGTAGTAAGCATTGTTTGCCAGTTACTTACATTAAATATTTAAAAATATGTTACATAAGGTACTGCTTATATTATTTCACCATCTCTACACAAATGTAATTAGTGAATGCACGGTGGGGCTGCATGGTCGTGGAAATGTGGGCTGGTGTGTCTACAGTTCCAGGGCTGAATTTTTGTCCCAGTCCGCCCCTGGTTTCAGTAGTGTATATAAGAGCATTTCACTTGTATGTGTGAGAGTGTTTCAGTAGTGTATGTAAGAGTGTTTCACATGTGTTTGTGAGAGGTAATTCTGAATAATGTCCCTGACAGCCCCTCATACCTCTGCACTACTCCAAAGTACCCCTAGGGGTATGTGTACCCATATTTGAGAAACACTGTCCTAAAATATAAAACAGTTTTCGAAACAGGACATAAACAACTTTTGCTTGTCAGAGTATATAGGCACACGACTAGACGTATCAGGTTAACGTCACGTCAGTGTTTCCCCTACCATTGTTTTGGGAGGCACCATCCCAAGACAAACCCCCGCCACCCCTGAAAGAATGACAAAATTATATAATTATGCTATATATTCCACACACACACACAAAAAAACGGATGTGCGAGATAAAGCTGTTTTCAGTTTAGTTATTAGTTGGTTTTTCCGCTCGCCGCCATCTTGCCAGTCAAAAAGTGTTGATCTCCGAATGTGACGTAACAGGGAGGAGAGTAAAGATGGAAAGCTCCTAAAGCTTAGTTCCATATAAATGTGCGGATAATTCGTTGTTTTGTCGTTAGTGAAAAACAATATTGACCTTGTAGTTGAAAAAGGAGCGGATGTGGATAATCAATGAAACTGGCGATACCGGGCACAAGAGCAGCACGTAGTGGTGCGTATGATCCGTGGAGATCCGCTCTACAAGCGTAAAAACTGTCTTCTATTTATATGTTTTACGTGAGGTCATAGTGTCATTATTTCTTTTAAATTAAACTACCAATATACAGGTAACGACTCAATGACTGTGAATGAGCGTATTGGCAGTTTCATTTTAAGAATTTCTGTTTCCTTCACCTGCGTCCTTTAGGACATAGTGAGGAATTGGGACACAGCTATAGATTTCTTTATGGCGAAAGCAGAAAAACTGAATAATGGATCTAGATGTCTTTTTTTACTAATCAAAATGAAGCAAATAGAAGGTGTGTTGCATGGAACATTATTTTAAAGAAAATGTGCGTCATGACAATGTGATTTAGGCCAAACATCCACCAAGGTGACCCCTGCCTTACCCATTCACTAATACCAGCTGACACTAACACTGGCTATTTCTGTGGTCTAATTGGCTGTTCAAATACTTTGTTGTCCAGTCAGATTTAGGGGCGGGATGAGGGTGACACACAGACAAACTGGCAGTGTAATTACAATAATAACACTACTACTACTACCGCTCCGAGTGTGTGTGTGTGTGTGTGTGTGTGTGTGTGTGTGTGTGTGTGTGTGTGTGTGTGTGTGTGTGTGTGTGTGTGTGTGTGTGTGTGTGTGTGTGTGTGGAGACACCACTCAGGTCAGGGTCTCAAAGAGAGAAAAAACTAAATTAGATCTCCAAAAGCCTGGTAATAGCTTAAAGCTGCAGACACACACACACACACTCACTCACACACACACACACGCACGCGCGCACACACACACACACACACACACACACACACACACACACACACACACACACACACAAACACACACACACATCCTGTGTTTCTTCAAGTAACTGCAGCAAGACCTATAAAAGAGAAAACAGTCCAAATACAGTGGGAGCAACCTGGTTTTCAACTGTGCTTAATGCTTTTTTCTTTTAATTCTTTTTATATTTTCATTAATTGTATCTAGAATACATGAAGATATGCTGATTATGCAGTGATTATGCTCAAGGGCAACATTAAGCGCTAATGCAGGAAGTAGGGTGAGGTTCATATAGTGCAGCAAAGAGTTCAGATGTGGGGGTGAGTGTGGTGGATGGGTATTTAAGTGTTTGGCTCTGTACCAGCATTCTGACTTCTCTTCTTGTCTGATGCTGAGTCAGTGTTGAGATTTGTATTATTTCACCATGACAACCTTAACCCAGTGCTTTAAATTGCCTAACCTTAACCATACACCATAACCGTCAACCATAGCTGCCACACAGAGATGACCAACTGAAGGTGGTGGAAGTGAATGTTTAGTATAAAAGCACTGCAGTTAGCTCAGAACAACATCAAGTGCTCTATGCATGCCCAACTATTCAAAGGTGAGCACTGGGCTGAAGAGAATGTCCGATTACTTTGTGTGGAGCAGATTATCTCATCATTTCATTTTGCACTCATGTAAATACTTAGAATTGACAATCTGGGCTGACTACATTTGAAAGAACTCGCAGTCACTGAGGTCATCAGTGGAGACAGGCCCCTAACACCATAATGACCTGCTAAGCTCTCTGCTCACTGCCCATCATCTCCCTCCCTAACCATACGGAGGGTGGTGTCTGGGTGTGTATGTGAGTGAGTAAGTGCTGTGTGTGAGTAACAGATGTGAACACTTTTATCTTTCATCTCTTTCAGATAAAGAGACAGTAGAGGAGTCAACAAACAAAGGAAACTGGATTTTGAAAAGGCTGTTACCTCTGTTTCAGTATTCTGGCTTCAACAGAGCCACCTATATCTCTCTGTAAAAACATCAGCTTTGTATAATACAAACTTATTTTTATGTCTATGATACACTACTTTATGGTTTTAGCCATGCTAGCGGCATGGCACTATGGATAGCAATGAAGGTCGGTTGGTAAACCATTTTGGTCTAGCCTGAAGTCAACATCAAACACCACCATCAAGTCATTTTAATGAGCACATACAGGGTGTGTGTGTGTGTGGGGAGGGGGGGGGGGGGGTGTGTAATATGTTGTTTTTGACATGTATTTCCATTTTTTTGTAAATAAATGATGGATCATGTGTAGATTTAGGCTATTATAGATGTATGATTCATGCATGATTGCAGTTCAATTTCATAAAGATACACTCCAATAATAATCATATACAGTATTACGTGGGTATAAATGTGAGCACAATAATGCTGTTGTGAGCGTTAGCATGCAGCTAGCGGACACTAGTACAATTTACTGTACTACTGTCGGCACGTTTTTTTTTTCTCCAAACCCAAACAAAGGCACTGATTGGCTGATCCCTGCCATCACACAAATGGTGAGGCTTTTGTCTCAGTCACACATAAGTACAAACCCGTCTCTTTCTAATGCGCACACCACAGCAGCTTCGTTGGATTGACAGCAAAGCCGAATCTTGGTCCATTTAGACCGATGCGGGGGTCCGCGTATCGATGTAGCCATATCTGTGATAATACAACCAGATACTGATTTGTATCGGTAAATCTTTACACACCTAAGCGGAATATCAAAAACTTTACTCATTTTAACTCACAATCACAAAAGGGGTGTTAGAGTTATTATATATGCTATTAATTTCAATTCACATGTATAAAAAGTAAAAAATAAATATGCAATGGACTCTGAAGTAAAATATTAACTGGAAGATGTTGAAAGAACATCGCTCCCCTTAAAAAGTGTGAGTTTCCCCGAAAGCCATGGTATAGTTTGCACCCTTCATACACTATCTGAAGCTTAGTGTCATCTGCATACCACATTCCACCAGAAGAACTGTTATACACTCTTGTTTCAAAGAGTCCAGGGAGATCCAAGCATGCAGTATGATGCTTAATCATTGGGAAAAAACATTAGAATTGCTAAAAAAAATGCTCTTTTTATTTCCACCATAATTCAGTCTAAATTAAAATATAGAGAAATGGTACACAACACACCTTTCTCGACATGCTTGTTCATAGAAGCCATGTGACAACATATTTAGCAGTTTTAAATCAGTCTGAAATGATCAGAAGTGAGAGCAATCCAGCGTGTCTCTTTAAACTCAAAGGGAAAGATGTCTACTGTTAGGCCTGGTTTTGGTTGGCACTGGGTTGTGGGAAGGATGGCCTTTATCACCTTTTCCTGTTTGTGACATTTATGGATAGGATATCAAGGTACGGCAGAGGGCTGTGACAGTAGGCAGTTTGATAACAACAGGGTGGCATGTCTGTTGTTCATAGCAAATGGCCTTATCGAACCATGAACAGTATCCAACGGAAGAGGGTCTGCACCTTCCTGGAGTCAGCTGTGTCAGTCACCATGGTCAGAATGCCACCTGGGTGCTTCATGTGCAGATATAAAACTGAACAGATTAGGCCTTTGGCCTTGCTGGGATTAAGAGCTGGAGGGTATATTTAGGAGAAGCATTTGGAGGATGTTGCTGGCAATAAAACACCTTTACACTAGGATGTCCCTATATGCAGCAAGGAAATGGACATATGAACACATGGAAGAATAAATACAATTGTTCGGCCCTATTTCTGGTTTCTTGGGGACGGGCTAAATTGATTTGGTTTATATGTTTGAGTTCAAGATATTACTCTTCCAGAAAGCCTTGGACTCATGTGCTTTGTCTGTCTGTCTGTTTGTCTGATATATTCTCCCAGGGGACAAGGCCACGTAGAGCAAGTACTTGTGTGTCTCTTTGTGTCTGCAGGCTACATGTTAATAACGAACACTAACGAAGAGAAATGATCCTTTTAGCTTCGAGTGCGCACTATGGGCTACACAAAGACACACTCTTGACATGTAGCTCATCAGTGTGTGAATGGCTTCTCTGAAATGTTGACTCTTTTTCAGTTATAAGGGACTTGGACACTAATCACTGCGGCAGTGCTGCCACACAGCACAATAGCTTGCAGTGTGTGCGTGGGTGTGTGCGATGGTGGTCTGGCGATTCTTTCATGGCCTAATGAGGTAAGCAACAACATGCCTGAGGCCATGCTGGAGACAGGACACACACACAGACTCACAGAAACTGGGCTAAAGATAGTTGCTATTTGAGTTGTTAAACGTCAGCGGCGTGAATCATAGGGTCAAACAGAGTTAGCCTCATTGGCTTAGGATGGAGAGCCTCTGTTTATTATTGATATTGCTTATTTCCTTCTTTTAGTCTCACATTGCCAGACCTTTCTTCACAGCGCTGCAGAGGAAGGTCTGGCAACAGGAGCATACACTCCTGGATAGGAGAAATAACGGTCAGGGGTTGTTTGCATTTCTTTAAACCATTCACAATCTTCTTGGGCGGCACTAAGCTCCAGACGCAGCGAGTGTGGCTCTTTAAAATGGTCTCAGGAAGGAACTTGTTTTAGTGGAAGATTTGCACCCCGCAAATGAAAATGCCAAATACAATAAACCTCTTTACAAGAAGTTAACTGTTTACACAAAACATTAACATGAGCTATATAAATTAGCTGGATACATGGTTCAAATATAATTTGCTTTTATCAGTGTATCGCCGTGTGTATTTATTGTATTGTACTTAATCTTTACAATCATTCCCTGAATGAACCAAGCAGGCCTGCCTTGTTGCACAATCCAAATTGTCTTCAACACTTGCCATTTTCCATGTGTAACGTTGCTCAGAGGTTTGGGTTGCTGCCCCTCGATGCGACTGGAGTTTGACATAAACACAAACATCCAGCGGAACTTCCAGCGGCGCCGGAACTATCCCGTAAATGAACTGTCGTTGATCCGAGCTACTTCGTCTGTAATGACTAATAGCTCACGGCAGGCCCGGATTGGCTAATCGGGAGCACCGGGAAAATTCCCGGTGGGCCGGTCTGTTTTTTTGGCCGCGAGGGCCGTTGTTGTCATGGCACTGGGTCGAAATATGGATGCTGTCCCTATGGCTGCCTGCACTCACAGCAGCCCCACTCTTTTTATTCATTATTTTATCGCAGTCTCACTCTTTTTTTATTTAATATTTTCTCGCAGAGTGCAGCCTGCAGGTTAATGATGACGTGATATACCCCCCCCCCCCCCCCCCCCCCCCCCCCCCCCGACACGGCACCTTAAGTTGCTCAAAATAAAAAAGTCAGATAAAAATAGATAACAGGAAGCGCAAAGGCGGCGCTGAAAAGGCCAGAATAAAAAAGAAGAAAGCTTTGGAAAGTGACGCAGCCAAATGTTCTAAGCTGAGCACATTTTTCCTCAAAACAACATATGAAGACGACGAGGCCGGTAAGTAAGCTAACGTTAAGGTAGTTAGGAGCAGTGCAAGATGCTCGCGACCGTGCAAAACAACGTTGTCTGCAAACCACCGTTCATGTATCAAACGTTTTTCTTGTAGCTGTTCAGCAGCAGCCGCCTTTAGTCCGGTTTGCTGATAACAGTGAAGAGCAGCGAGACCCGGTAACGTTACCGAGCTCCAGTCAGGAGCCCAACACACCAGAGCCCTGCTCAATGAAACATGTCCTGAGATTATTATACATTAATAATAATGAATCATTAATGAAACTGACTTGACTTGATTTGAAAGCTTTGTAAAAAGGGGATATTTGTGGTGAGAAATAAATGTAAAACATTTCATTTAGTGTCAGACACAGAGCCAGGTGTGAAGAGACTAATGTTCTCACTGTGAGACACAGGTAAGCTGCTGATGTACCATCATGTGTGAATAAGAAAACGTTATCACTGAAAAAAATGCTTTTCTTACTTAGTATCTTACTTGTTTCCAGTTCAGATATCTAAATATTCTTAATTCAAGATACATTTACTAGACAAGTGAAATGGCATAAGAAATGATGTCTTGTTTTCTGAAAAAAAAACTTAAAATTAAGTGATTTTGTTTTTTTCTTGTTGCTTAAAACAAGCTAAATCTTAAACAATTATTTTTGACAGATAATGTGCCTTGTTTTAAGCAAAAATCACTTAATTTTGAGGTGTTTTTTAATACTTGTTTAGTAAATGCATCTTGATGTAAGATTTTTTTTAGGTATTTGGACTGGAAACAAGACAAACATACTACTTTGCAGTGATCACATTAGTTACAATATAACAACTTTCTATGCCCAGATGTTACTAGTGACCCATTACGTTTTTAATCAAACAATAGTGAATATACAAAGCCCACGATTGAAAGAGAATAAGATAAAAGTAATATGAATTAAAGGTCCCATGGCATGAAAATTTCACTTTATGAGGTTTTTGAACATTAATATGAGTTCCCCCAGCCTGCCTATGGTCCCCAATTGGCTTGAAATGGTGATAGGTGTAAACCGAGCCCTGGGTATCCTGCTCTGCCTTTGAGAAAAAGAAAGCTCAGATGGGCCGTTCTGGAATCTCCTCTTTATGAGGTCATAAGGAGCAAGGTAACCTCCCCTTTCTCTGCTTTGCCCGCCCAGAGAATTTGGCCGACCCATGAGAGAGAGACATCATGGCTTTCAAACGAGCAAAGTGGCAGTTGGTCAAGGCCACACCCCCACCCTCCACCTTGCCCCCCTCTCTCCTCCGCAATAGCTACAGACACAGAAATGGCACGTCCTGAGTAAAGCTCATTGTGGGACTGGCTCTAGTGGCTGTAATTCTTTCTGCACCAAGGCTGAATTTTGGGAAAGATACTTCAGATACAGTATTAGGGGACCACTAAGGCCTATATAAAAGAGACTTCAGATACAGTATTAGGGGACCACTAAGGTCTATATAAAAGCATCCAAAGAGCACCATGTCATAGGACCTTTAAGCCTTTAGTCGTGAACTATAGTGGGCCGGTCTAAGGCATGAAACTCTAGGGCTGAAAATGAGTCCCAATCGGGCCCTGGCTCACGGTGGCTGATGTTGTCTTACACTGTATTATCAAACTTTAGGTAAATAATGACTGTATATAATAATGAAGAATTCATTGACTTTAGGACTCTTTTCTACATGTGCCATTGCTATGTGTTTGCAATCACCATTATTATAATTGTATGGCCACTGTGGTTGCTGTTGAGCATAAATTACATACTCTAGGTTCACTTTGAAGACAGACTGACCTGTAACAATGACCTTTCAAATCATTTCAAAGGAAAATTAATCATTATTACTTCAAATCCATGTGACCTGTAGGCAGTGTTGGGAGTAATGCGTCACAAAAGGAATGCAATTACAGTAATTTATTCCTTTTTTTCCGCATTTTAACCCAAAATTAAGTGGTGTTGTTTTGTTTTTTTGTGGATTCACCAACACCACGAAACATTTCGGCACAAAAAAAAGTCTGAGTGTTATTTTCTGTTGCTGGAATTCAATGGTACTTACAAGCAACCTGCCAAGTCATAGCCTACTTCCGCGGTTATTTTGGTGAAAGTAACTCAAAAGTAATGCAAAGGTAGTGTAAATTAAGAGACAGTAATATTATACTATGACTAATTACTCTCATGACAGTAACTAGTAATCTAAAATGTATTACAATTTGAAAGTAACTTGCCCAGCACTGCCTGTAGGCAGGAAAATGTAAAAATTATGCTCAAGTAAAAGTAAAATGTTTATGATCATTTTGTGGCTCCGTCTCCAACTGAAATGGTGGGAAGGCCAAATGTGGTCTTTGATGTTGGCTGTTTTTGTCATACACTGAGAAAGATTCTATCTTTGTAACATCTGTTAATCACAAATATATCGTTTTGTCAAATTTGTGCAAAAATGCAATCACACACAACTTTCTTTTAATTTTTGTTTATTGGGGGATTAAAGACAAATAAAAGGACAAAACCATGTTGTAATGTAGGCTACTGGGCTTCAAATGTAAACTGGGCTTACCCCGTTCCTGCCTTTTGCTGCTCAGTCACACGATGTCTGGTCTACATGTTGATACTTTCAGCTGCACACATGCCTTTGAATGGCCAGCCGACTACGAGATGTGGGATATTATTGATGTCTACACCACTTTCATCCACAGCCACACTGAACACCACTGCATTTGTTAGTGCAACAGTTTGCTGGATGTTAAATGCACCTTTCAACAGTTCTTGCGGACAGGGGCAAGTCTTTGATCCTGGATATGGGCTGAAAAGACCTACTAAATCAGCCTCGAGAGACCATCCTGATCTCGTGAGCTCCAGTTTTCTGCTCGCAAATCAGTCTGGCATCTTGAGATAGAGAAAATTCAACAATCAGTGTTGGTTTTGAGGCGGGTTTAGGTGTGATGCAATGAGGAGCTCGCGAGATCAGGATGGTCTCACGAGGCTCATCAAGCGGAAGCAACGCATGCAAGTCTGACCTGATCTAGACACATTTTCAGACAGCGGTAGCCCTGATTCTGTTAGCCGCTCGCTAATGCTGTTTTCTCTTGGATCCTTCTTTTGGAATATGGACCGGGAACCTGAAATGGGGCCTTTTATTCCTAAATTCTCGTTACAAAACGGCAAATGTCCTTTACCGACATGTTGCTTGCTTGCTGAGCTAACGAGCTATGCTTTGCCTGCAGCAGCAGGGGGAGCCTGGCTTCGTGTTTGCTCTGTTGGTACGCCATACGCTTCGTTGATCTGATTGGTTGATTTGGTCCGTCTATCACCAACATAGCTTGTGATAGACGGATGGTTTATCCAATCAGCTAACCAGTATTTTCGCCCCTTCCCAAACGTTCTCCAATGGAAAGTTCCCAGATGGATATGCTGAGCAAATGCGAAGTAATCCATCTGGTGGAGTCAGGTTACTACTAAATGTTGTCATTTGTCATATAAAGTAGTGACATATGTCAGTTTTGTATTAAAGTATTTACTTTTTCATGTGCCACTGAAATTGGCTTTGCATGCCCACCCTGGCACGCTTGTCATAGGTTGCTAAGCCCTCGGATAGCGTAAATTCATTTGAATAGGGTTACACTTGGTCATAATTGGTGCTTTACAGCATACAATTAATTAATTAATTACGTACAAACTTTTCTATAGTCTGCATCGCAAATCATGACAATAAATTTAATTGACAGTGGGATGTAAACACAGTTGCTATGTTTCTGTTCATCTTTGTCTTTCACTGGATATCAAGGCTCCTATTAACGGCACGGTAACCCTGCCAGTGCGGACAGAAAACCATTCTGATCGAGGCTGTGCAGACGTCACTGGTCAAACCACACACACTCATACACACACATACATGGGGCTGTGAGGTCATTAGAGTTCATTAGCAGTGCTGGCGCTGTCCTGTGCCACGAGGTCAGACTGCTAATGACATTGGCCTTAAGATGAGACAGTACAACACACACAGAGCCCATACAGTAGCCCTATACAACAGGATAGAATGGGTAATGTAATTGTGATAATGACTGGACATCAAACATAAAACATGACTCGATAGATGGGACCACCAAGGGAGAGACAAGTCGAAGAAAGAAAGAAAGCAGTGAAGTACATAGAGACAGGCAAGCATACAGACATACAGGACAGTGCTTATACAGTGCAGACAGATATACTGTTATTTATGTGTAATGTATACACTATATTTACTGAAAGAAGTTGTTTGTATTGTCCCAGACAGCTTAGATTTGATAGCCCAAGTATTGGGACTTAGAATCTTTGACCACACCAAATTAAGGCTTTGAATTCATTCTGATGGACTGTATAGCTGTTTGAATATTATTTTTATACCACATGAAACTGAATGGTAGTTCATGTTTTCTTCTGAACGTGGAGATGGCCATCTCCCACTGTCTGCTTGCTATGTGCTGCTGCTGGCTGATTCTGGAGAGCAAACACTGTTTTATTGTATGTATCATAGCAACGGTTTATTTATCCGGTTTCCCTTTTTGAATGACGAATAGATTTCCTCTCACGCAGGTGCAGAACGTAGTTAGCTGTCGGCTGTAGTCTTTGCAATTTGTTCAAGTGCATCATTTGGCAAAGACACAGGTGACGTGAGGAGAAATGAGGAGACGTGAGGCGACGCCAGAGTCAAGCTTCATCGCCAGTTCTTTGCTGTCTGCTTGGTGTGTCAGTACCTTCACCCTTTGAAGAGGTTGCACTGTTTGAGAGAAGTACTTGATATTACTGTGTTGTACATTATACAAGAAGTCCACCTCTGTCTTTGTAGTGATGATGGCTACAGTCCATTCTGGGATATGTCTTTCCAGAAGGTCTTATGCCTCATTTTCACTGAATGATATGGTATCACACAGCTGGATTGGATAGTTTCAGCGCTGCAGGAAGTTCCACCGGATGTCCCTTACCTTCTGCTTTCTTTGTGTTGTTGTTCTAAACCGCAGTCACTTCAGTAAACAACGACCAGAGCTTCCGAGCTAGCAAGCTACACGCTGAAAATGGCAAGTTTTGAAGAAACATTTGGATCATGCAACAAGGCAGGCCTGCTTGGGTCTTTCGGGGAATGGTTGTAAAGATTTACAAAGAACATGTTTATGGCATGTTTATGGCATTTACTGTCTAACATCCCAGTTAGACAAAATAGACATGGTGATACACTGGTAGGAGTAAATTACGTTTAACCATGTATCTAGCTAATTGAAATAGAACAGTTTATTTCATTTAATATTGTATGTGGCGTTTTTTTTAGCAGGGCGCAAATGTTCCACCTAATCAAGTTCACAGAAATGAAGTGCAAACAACCCAGACCATTTTTTTTCTCCTATCCAGGAGTGTATGTGTGGAGGGGCCAGACCAGAGCCGTTTCTTCCTATAGGCGGACTATGCAAATGCATAGAGCCCCGCAGCCACTAGGGGGCCCCCACTTCAAGTTCAGGCCGTTCAGCCTCAACATATTTATGGAGAAATAAAATGACCCGTCTTTATATGTAGCCACTAGCAAGTAGCCGTCTTTGTTATAAACATTTAAACATAAACTTGTTTGAGGAAAAGCCTGCATCCTTTGCATTTATTGACGTAGAGGATCCTCATTGTTAACTTTTTTATTGTCATTTTCTGTAGGTTTAAATTGCTTGGGTCAACTTGAGATGTTTAATTTGAATTTGAGAGAGGTTTTACAAATCTAGCCTGTTTTCCTCCTAAAGTTTAACAGATTGATGCATCTCCACGGATCATCTTAAAGGTTTGTATCCCACCAATTTTAATTTGACAAAATAGGGGCCTCAAAACAGCATCTTGCACAGTGCCTGCCAAAAGCTAGAAACGGCCCTGGGCCAGACCTTACTACAGTGCTATGGAGGTAGGTCTAGCAATGCCAGACTAGACACGCCTTGACTCGACTCGCTTGGAATCGTTCTTTTTTGGTCTTCTACAGGACCAAACAGAACTGGACCAAACAGAAAAGTCACAGCATGTGTACAAGACAATGCAAGCAACACGGTGCTAGCCAACAGTGAACGCCTGGAATGGGACTCTCAGCATTGTTTTTCACATTCACTAGAACTCACTATAAACAATGGATTCAAGCTTCAACACATAAACCATGTGGTGGCATCTTGAGTTAGAAGAGCAAAGTCCTCCATGTGGCCTTTAAATGAAAAACAGCAGAAACAACAATTTACATGAAAAGAAACATGATCCTACATGTTGTAGAACACACACACTACTACACCTGTAGTTTGTGCCAGTAGGTTTCTGTAAGGGTCATTGGATTTGTCAAACTGTAAATGCAAGAGAAAACATGTTTGATGATGAATCCATTCTTTTAGAATAAGGTGCAATATTTTCCATGTTCAATTTTGAAGTAATCCAATGGATTACGTTACTAATTACAAAAAATGCTGTGTAATTTGTATTCAGTAACTGACTACATTTCAAAGTAATCTGACCCAACTCTGCGCATTACTACCAGGCGGCAGTAAAGCAGGAGACCTTTTTGTTTTTTAAGATAAAACGATAGTCGCATAAAGTATTTGATTTTTTCTTTTTTTTATGAGATAAGATTTGAAAATCATGACCCATCCATACCTTGTACCTGGTACTTTTTTTGGTATCGGTGCAGTCAAGGTTCCAAGCCTGCTGAGCCAATCCTGTTGACATTTACTATCTGCAGAGAAAAACAAAAAGTACCAAAAGCGTCGAGTTGAGCTGGACTGAGGTGTACCATGCAGTGAAAATAAAGCTTGACAGTCCTAAGGCCAGTGTTGCACACTGCATCTGGATCTTTGTATGTGTTTAAGGGAACAAACATGGAGTGGCTGCAGTACTGTGCAAGGTCACTCTGTGCAGAGCAGAGGTTTCAGAAGCATGGCCTGCTTTTGTGTGACCAGATTCAAGTTTTTTGTGTGACATTTGTGTTATAGCAACAGATGCAGGCAATAGGCATCATAAGTTTATAGAGGCCATTGGTGCATACCAATGGGAACTTGAGCTAATGTTACCAGTTCTAGCCAGGTCTTCTGAGTAAATGGTTTTGTGTATACCGGGCATGGGTGCAACAGATTTCAACACAGCAGACTTGCTCAATTTCTTACTGATTTTCAAACCGTTTGGGTTGTTATACACGTCAGAGATATAGTTATGACATACTTCTGAATAATTATAACCATGGACTTCCATATGAAAATAACATTAAACAGAACATATAGGTGCCTTTTCTGTTGCTGGCCACCTGACATCAGAAATGCCCCTTCAATTACAGTATTCAAAATCAGGCTCAAAACACACCTATTTACATTAGCCTTCCCTGTCTTTTAATTGTCTTACCCAGTTATGTCTGTAATTGTTTGTCTCTTGATGTCGTCTTAGCTTAAATCATATGTATGTGTATTTATTTATTGTATTATTCTTTAGCTAATACGCTATGTCAAGCACTTTGGTCAGTGCAAGCTGTGGGTAAACGTGATCTAAAAATAAACTTTACTTAGAATGAATATACACACGCACAAGGTATTTGTTATTTATGTTAAATCAATAGGCTACTAAAACTCAGTGTACAGAATGGCAACATGAGATATATATATCATTTTATAATAGGAATATTACTAATATAATAAAACCATTTGAATTATTAAATGTTTATTTTAAACATGTTTAAACTACTATAAAAGTGACATTTATTTGCAATAAAAAATAGGTACAAAATTTCCCTTTACAATTATACATAAAGAAATGCTGCATGTTGAAATCCCCCCCCCCCCCCCTGTAGAGAGAACAACACTACTGTGGAGGTATACACATGGAGGACAGACATACAAACTGACCCAAAAACATAGCTTGGGCTAATGCCCTTTGAAAAGGACGGTTTTATTGAGCTTCTGTTGCATGTTGTTGCTCTGTAAGCTACGGTTAGTCATTTTAGCGATGTGGTGCAGCATTAGCTTAAAAAACAGGGACACAACTAATGTCAACAGCGTATGGTGGTGGCTGTCTATGCCATACTGCGTGTCGCCGATGTGCTCCCCGAGCCCAAACACATCCTCTGACCCCATCCTCACCCCATGTACACGACCTCTAGAGTTTGATGGGCTGTGATCGTCTGGTATCTGCTGATGACTGACGAATGACCCACTCTGCTGCCCTGACGGCCCTCACTGTGCCTTCTGATGGAATCACCAGACCGCCATTGTTTTTAAAGTCAGCAGGTGGTAGCTCTGGTCCTTGATGGCAGATGCAGCGTCTGTCACCAGGCTGGCGCTTGCAGCTCATACTCCTCTCTCCAGTGGCTCCCTGTTGTTTTGCCAAAATATCCAAATATATAAATAATAGTAATATGGAAATGAATAAGTTAATTTTTTAACAATTCAATCTCAATTTTCAATTCTGTGAGCCTGAATACATTTTAGGTTCTCATATTCTCCAACAGAAAACAACAGCATACTTTTAAGAAATTGTATAGGCTTGTCTACTTATCAGGCAAAAATATGTTTTGTGGCTCTGGACAAAAATGGCTCTTTTGATTGTAAAGGTTGCCTACCCCTGGTTGTAGTTTCAATGTTCACACATGTTTATTCATTCAAGTGTATGAGTGACAGAGCAAGTGAGATAGCCAGTAGTTCTCAACCTTTTTACACAGAGTGCCATCTCAAATAATATTGGGCTCTTAGACTACTAACACCATCATATACCTTTCTGGGTACCACCAGGATAAAGGATTTAATATAACAAGCCATATGATGCTCTCATTTGTTTGTGACATTCCACATGCAAATACTCACAACATCAGGTTGAGGTGCATCCTGAGACAAGTCCATTGGCAGGTTGTCTTCTGCTCTTCTAGAGGTGGTTGTGCTTCTTGTTGCTGCCAGCTTAAATAAACATAAGTAAAGAAGTTTTGAGTGTCTAAAATGTGCTGTAATAAACAACACATTATATAACTTGCAGAAACAAAAACTAAAGTGACATTTAATCACATATTGATATATCAGTCTTATACACCTTGAATTATTGTTGGTCAATGATACACATACCCTTTGAAGATGAGCTGGAAAGTTGAAAACGGTTGGCACAACACCATCTTTAAGCCGGACAGTCTGCCCCGTTCTGTCAAAGTCCTCACTCCTGAAGTGTCCTGTCAGAGGCAACAAAAGGGGCAAGTTCCCACTGCCTCCTCATCTTTCCATTTTTGGGAAACCATTTTTTTCCTCCTTTCAACATTAAGGGTAAGGACAAAAATACATACCTAAATTATCATATGTTTTGGGTAATTGTATGTATGTATGTGTGCATGTATGTACTTTAGAATAAGTCAACCACACTAAACTAGTTATAAAAAGGTGTCCTAAAGAAACATCAGTGATTGTGTAAACAAACTTCTAAAAAGCCTTGGGTCAACAACAATCTTGTAATACTAGTATGTCGTAGCCCGCTGTTCCTGTGTAACAGGACCTGTATTGTGCATAAATGCACTAAGTAACTAAGGATTATCCCAAATATAATCATAATATTGTCATATCTTACAGGTGAAAGGTGATCCCACGGGCTCTCGTTTTGAGACTATGGCGATTTGAGCATCCGTAGGCTGCATACAAGTCTGGCATCTTCCTTGTAAAGCCAGCGATTCCTGTATCATAATGTAAGATGTTTTTAACAAACCAAACCGATTGGAAATCATGTGCAACTTAAGTTATATTGAAAAGAAAGAGCAATTCTGCTTCTCCCACTGATGTAAAATTGCTGGTAGCAGCTAAACTGTAGCTGCTACTAGCTAGCTAGGTCTCACTCAAAGCTTCTTCTTGTTATTAGCCAGCTAGGCTAATAACTACAACCATACTCACAGCTAAGGGTGCTCCGATCGATCGGCCACCGATCGGTATCGGCCGATAATGGCTTTAAATAGTTTGATCGGTGGTCTCCATAAAGGCCGATCAGATAGGCCGATCAGATGACGCACTACCACGGATGTATTAAGAGCGCACTACTCCTGAGAACATTTTCAAAATGCGGCGTCCCTACATTCAGCGGTCTGGCAGTTCTACAAGGTGTCTGAACGGTGGCAGAACAGGAGTTGGCCCGCGGCCGCGGAACGAAGGCGGTAGGAAGACGGCTACTGCTTTTAAAAAGCGGCTGCCACCGGTGGTGCTCCGGCAAACGTGTTTGTGATTACACCATTCTGACGCTTCTACTGCCTCTGGAGCACCGCTGGTGGTCCGCCGACTCGTTGCTATCTGGGAAAAAGACAATACACTAGCGATTAGCAACGTGTGTACCGAGGAAATACCACAAGGCGGAAATCTCCAAAGACATTTCAACACCACCAACCTCATCAGACATTTGAAGGTTAGTCACAGAAAGCAGGATGAGGAGTTTTCAAAGTTAGCTAACGCTAAGGCAGAGCGGAGTTGTGTAGCTAGCAGCTCCGGCGCCGCTCAAACAGCTGTTTCGCCGTGTGTGTGTGTGTGTGTGTGTGTGTGTGTGTGTGTGTGTGTGTGTGTGTGTGTGTGTGTGTGTGTGTGTGTGTGTGTGTGTGTGTGTGTGTGTGTGTGTGTGTGTGTGTGTCGGTGTCGGTGTGTGTGTGTGTGTGTGTGTGTGTCGGTGTGACTGACTGTGTGTGCTGAAGAAATGTGCAGTGATTGAAAAAAAAAAAACTAAAGTGTGTGGCAAAATTTCCCAAAACTCCCTGATTGACTTAAACTCTCTATATGAGATAAGGACTCTGAAGAAAGCCCAGTCAGTCCTGGCTGATATAACCCACCCTCTGAACAGCGACAAGATGTTACCGTCTGGCCGCAGATTCTGTCTGCCAAAATGCAGGACAAACAGACATAAAAACTCTTTTGTTCCTGCTGCTATAGGCTTTGTAAATAAGTCATTGCGAGATGTGTATGTCTGTGTAGTTTGTATTTATTTTGTCTATTATTGATGGGGTTTGTTTTCTGTATAGTCTATGTGTTGTTTATGTTGCATTCTATTGCTGCACAACGAATTGCCCCTCGGGGATAATAAAGACTCCTTGAACCTTGAACCTTGAAAGGACATTTTTTAGATTTTGAGCTAGGACAGAAAGCCAAACAGTTACTGATACATTCTCTAAACATGTGTGACTGTTATGTAATGGCGTAATTTTCAGTTCATAAAAGTGATCGGTGATCGGTTATCGGTATCGGCCGATACGTCTTCCAGCAATCGGTGATCGGTGATCGGCCTCAAAAATCCTGATCGGAGCACCCTTACTCACAGCTTCTTGTTATTAGCCAGCTAATAACTACAACCACAACTACATCCACAAAGATTGTAATTTAGACAAAAGATTAGCTAGCTAGTCATAAAATCGTCATTGGTGTCAGTACACTGATACACAACTATGCTGCACGATTAAGTCGTTTTTCGAAAACAAAAGCTGCAATTTCAACATGTTCAAGCATCCACAATTATAGCCACGTTTATAATGTTTGTAAGAAACCAAACCGTTTGTAAATCCGTCAAGATTTCAACAAGATAAGAGTATTTGTGTTCGTGCAGATCACTCACCTCACATCAGGTACCACAGAGTCCGCCAGAAAGCTTGACTGTGACAAGATGGCCACCGGTGATGCCGTTGGAAACTGCACCGTAAGACATCGAGTGTTTATATGTATATCCATGGTTGTCACCACATCTCTAGGACCTAACTGTCCCATCAAAAGCTTTACATAACTCTAATTAAAGGCTTGCAACTGTCTTGCTTCTTGTAGTTCAATACTTGTACTAGCACAATATGTACTGCTGGTGATTTGTACATGCATGCACGTCTAGTATGCGGTTCACTATATGATGCAAGATTAAAAGCAACCATAAAAAATGTGCTGAAGGCCATTTTTTACAGTCTCAATGTATTTTTATTGTAACATTTGACAAAATGGAAAGTTCTCTTAACAAAATTGTTATTATTATTATTATTATTATTATTATTATTATTATTATTATTATTATTATTACTGAAAGATTAAAAAAAGAAAAACAAACCAACTTAAATATATAAATATATATTAACTGCCCTTCATGATGGGAATAATAAAGTCTGTATCTATAGATGTCATTCCATAATTCAGTCTAAATGAACGTATCAAACTGGATTATTTTAATATTGGCTGTATCTTACATGCAGGCTCAGGTAAGCTACCCACTGTTTCCAACTGTCCAGGTTGTTTTCGTTTATTTTATTTCATAATCATCATTATTTGAGAAAATAATTGTTATTAATATGTTTGAATTTCTGTCATTCAAGTTACACTGACATTTTAATTGCATTTTGTGTTAAGATACACAAAGGCACTATTTAGCTTATGCCCTCATAACTGCCGTTTAGCTAAGTGGGACCGGTGGGCATTAGCTGCAGGAGCTCCGTCTATGTAGCTGCTATTGTTTTTGCTATAGACAGTTCTCGCATAGTTATATTTAGCAAGATTAATGTAAAAATTGGCCGGAGTTCTCCTTTAAGTCTGCTAAAAGCGGCAGGGACAATGATTTAATATGAATATCTTGCTAAACGTTTCCCTGCACTGATTAAATGGTGATTAAATGTAAGCTAACACTAGTCTGTAGCTTATTTCACTATGGACATTAAGCCAACAGGTTAATACCACTCACAGACTACAGGCTACCCACCTTTCTTGGTGAAAAACTGGGTTACAGTTTGACACCCTTTCCTTTGTCTTTCCTCTCTCTCTTTTCTCTCTTTCCTTTTTTGAAAACCAGATTTTGATTTAACTTCATGCAGATACAGGGGGGGGGGGGGGTCGGTCAATATGGATGGTTACTTTTTGGTCAATGGGAATATTTAACATTTACTGCCAAAAACAAGTAAAAACAAAGAGATCATTAATTATTATTATATTCAAAATATATGCTGAATGATGATGGTTTAATAATTTATATTAGTTTTTACTTATTTTTTGGGGCCCCTGTCAGTCATGGGCCCTTGGAATTGTCCTAACTTTTCCCCCCTATACGGCACCCCTGCATAGAAATGTTAGTGCACTGTTCTATATTGATGAGTGGGCAAGCCCATGAAGCCTATTATAATGCTCCACCTGTTCTCATAGAACTAAAGTTATGTTGCATAACCATTTTGTTTATAATCAATTCTATCTTTACATCAAATATTACTGTGATTGTCATATTAGACACATACCCGATTCAGGAGAAACATTTAGAGAGTTTCTAAGAAGAGTATTGTCATGTTAGTCATCATTATCTCTTTAATTATTCAAATGCTTTGGATATTTTTTATTTTTTTATACTTTTTTATTGTGACATTGTTCATACAACCCCAAATCAGAAAAAGTTGGGACAGTATGGAAAACACAAATAAAAAAGAAAGTAGTGATTTCTAAATGTACTTTGACTTGTATTTCATTGCAGACAATACAACAGCACATAATTTAATGTGTTCTTCATGATTTTTATTGTTGTTTTTTTTCAAAAAAACAAAATTCCTATTTTGGTTCTTGCAACACATTTCAAAAAAAGTTGGAACAGTAAAGCATTTACCACTTTGTAATGCTGCCATTCCTTTTCACAACACTTAAAAGACGTTTAGGGACTGAAGACACCAAGTGATGAAGTGTTTCAGGTGTAATTTTGTCCCATTCTTGCTGCAAACAAGTCTTAAGGTGGGCAACAGTACGGGGTCTTTGTTGTCGCATTTTGCGCTTCAAAATGCGCCACACATTCTCTATTGGAGACAGGTCGGGACTGCAGGCAGGCCAGTCAAGTACCCGTGTCCTCTTCCTCCGCAGCCAGGACTTTGTAATGTGTGCAGAATGTGGTTTTGCATTATCTTGTTGAAATATGCATGGATGTCCCTGGAAAAGATGTCTTCTTGAAGGCAGCATATTGTGCTCCAAAATCTCTATGTACTTTTCAGCATTAATGGTGCCATCACAGAAGTGCAAGTTACCTTTGCCAAGGGCACTGACACAACCCCATACCATGACAGACCCTGGCTTTTGGACTTGTTGCTGGTAACAGTCTGGATGATCCTTTTCTTCTTTGGTCCGGAGCACACGGCGTCCATTTCCCCCAAACAATACCTGAAATACTGATTTATCTGACCACAGTACACGTTTCCACTGTGTGATGGTCCATCCAAGATGCCTCCGAGCCCAGAGAAGTCGACGGCGCTTCTGGACACTGTTAACATAGGGCTTCTTTTGGCACAGTACAGTTTTAACTGGCATTTGTGGCTGTAACTACGTATTGTGGTACTTGACAAAGGTTTGCCAAAGTAGTCCTGAGCCCATGTGCTGATATCGCTTATAGATGAATGACAATTCTTGATGCAGTGCCGCCTGAGGGATCGGAGATCACGGTTGTTCAGCTTAGGCTTGCGCCCTTGTCCTTTACGCATTGAAATTCCTCCACATTCCTTGAATCTTTTAATTATGTTATGCACTGTTAAAGGTGAAATAAGCAAATGTCTTCCTATCGTTCTTTGAGGAACATTGTTTTTAAACATTTCAATAATTTTCTCATGTATTTGTTGGCAAACTGGCGATCCTCGGCCCATCTTTGCTCCTAAAGGACTAGACCTTTCTTGGATGCTGCTTTTGTACCAAATCATAATTACAATCACCTGTTCACATCACCTGTTTCAAATCACAACATTATTTAACCAATTTACCTGATTACTAGCCCTTAATTGCTCCTGTCCCAACCTTTTTTGTAATGTGTTGCAGGTCTGAATGACAGGAAAGGATGTATATTTACAAATGAAATTAGGTTAACCAGACAAAACATGAAATATTTTGTGTTCACATTGTCTGCAATGAAATACAAGTCAAAGAACATTTAGAAATCACTACTTTCTTTTTTTATTTGTGTTTTTCATACTGTCCCAACTTTTTGTGATTTGCGGTTGTATTACAATCATACAATTAACGTTAGAGTTGACACAATATATTTTTTCCCCTTTTTTCCTTTTTTTCCCTTTTTCCCCTTCCCTTCCCCGCCTCCCTTCCCCTCACACACACCCAGTGAAATCAATGAATTACAATGAAATCAAGAAAAAAAACATATAAATAAATAATTAACAGAAGGAAATGTATACGTGTACACCCACACATACATACCTACGTACATATATATATATACCTACATACACTCCCAGACGCACATCATATATACCCCCATATATTCATATATACCCACGCATATGCATACATATGCATACATACATACATCCCTATATACATGTGTACATACAGACATACAAATTTCTATATGGCCGCATCTATGTCACAGAGATTACATCAATGCCTCATCTAATTACACAGGTCTAAGGCCCCATCCAGACGAAGACGTTAGGATGAAAACGCATCCGTCTTCCCTGGATTCGGTTCAAGAAAATTCACGTCCAGATGAATCCATCTGTAAATGACTCAACACGGTACTTCATATGCCAGGCCTGTAGGCGGCGCTGTTATTGCTACAGAAATTAACGGAACGAAGAAGAAGAGCAGCCTTCAGTGACTTCCTTTCATAACCATAGACAGTATATAAAAGTTCATAACATGACTGTTAGCTAGTTCTCTTAGCTTAACACATCCATGGACTAGACTTTAATAACTTACACCACTGCTCGTTATATAGAGGCCACCTAGAAAAAGAATGTAAACAAAGTTTACATTCTATCGGACTTGATTGCAGCTAGCAGAGCTAACGCTAGCTAACATCAACATCGGCAGTCACACAAACATCAATGATCCGATGTCTTTTTGATAATCTAGCTACACGTTTTTCTTGCGGTAGCCTTTCTACAATAAGCGGTGCTAAAAGTTACTATAATCCGTTCAAGGAGTTGATAAGCAGACAGATTAGCGAGCTAGCAGCGTTGCGTCCCTGCTAGCGCCGTCAGCTGGGTTGAAGGCGGAGCTGTTAGGCCGAGGTGTGTGGGGATGACATCATCGATACGCACGTATGCGGTTTCGCCGTCCATATGAAGCCAAACGTGAGCCGGATATTTGTTTAATAGCAGTAATTCTCAACACCCAGAAGATATAATCACTTTCTTTGTTTAAACCTTTTGGCTGTATGCCAAGCATGACATGTATTTGTCAGTAGTCTAAATTAGTATTTATATACATATATACCACAGATTCACCGCACTCTCTCCAACAGTATTGTATTTGGTTTGTATATTCACTAATTTTCAGGGGTGTTTTCCACGCATATTCCTGCCAATAGGGGGACTTTACATAACAGAAAACATTTTTACATGCCTGACTCCACTCCTCTTCAGTCACTGTTATTTCAACATCTTTCTCCCAAGAGTTTAAAGTATTATTAATTTGATTATCATTGTTATTATTTAAAATATTATAAATTTGTCCCGTTACATTTTTAAAGCTCGACTTTTCATAGACTTTCAAGATATGCTCCATGATAGGACTAAGGTCTTGAAAAGACTGTATATTTGTTGTTATATAGCTCCTTACTTGGAGGTATCTAAAAAAAATGGTTACTTGGAAGGGTATAATCCTTAGATACATTTTCGAATGTATCAACTACATGATCTTTGAATTTTATGGAATCGTGTAAGTCCTTTAGTTTCCCACATCCTGAAAGTCTCATCCATACGATTTGGAGTGAAGTCTGGGTCCTGACTAATTTACCTCAGGCAAACCGTATCAGTTGATTTTATTTTCATAATTTTACCTAATCTTTTCCAGCTCTTCCATGTATGGTGAATAGAGTGATTCAAATGTTTGACACTTTCTGCAGTTTGCCCTAAGAAAATTAGAGATCTCAATAGATTTCCATTTAGGATTCATTTTATTATTCAACAAAACTAAACTGCTTTTAACTTGGGCTGCATGGTAATAAAGGCTCAAATTTGGTAGACCCAACCCACCCTGTTCCCTATTTTGTTGTAAAAAATTGAGTTTTACCCTTGGTTTCTTTTCATCCCAAACAAACTTTCCTAGCATTCTTTCCCATTCCTTAAAGCATGAGCTTGTTAGATGCAAAGGAAGGTTCTGGAAAAAAAAATAATAATAAAAATAATCCTATTTTTTCAAATATTGTAAGTGGCAAGATTTTCCAAGCATAAGATCCTGCTTTAAGGAGTTTTCCAGAACTTTATAGTTACATAACTACAATTTATCAATTTCTCTGGGAATTGTAATGCCTAAATATTTTATTTTGTTCTGATCCCATTTCAATATATATTTTTTTAATATTTTCTATATCAGGTTGAGGGTAAAACTTTTTTACAGTCTTTAAATATGAGAATCTTGAGAAAGTTTTTATGGGACCAAACTTCCGCTTGTGTTGAGTGCAAGTGTATATGAGCTGAGGAAGTAGTGCTACCCAAAGACAGAGAGGGAGAGAAGAGCAATGTTAACTAACTGTGGTGGAACTGCAGCAATAAATCAGAGTGTCATTCTGTTTATTGAAAAGACTGCTGCTGGAACCAGAATTATAAACACTGTGTCTGTACTGTGTGCTAACCACAAGGATATCAATCTATTCTATTCTGCTCTATTCGGTTCTTCTCCATAGGCAGGCAATGTAAGCGGTATGGTTTTACATTAAACAAACGTTTGACAGGAAAGGTTGAACCCTCGTTTTCTGGCTTTAAGCCCAAGTAAAGCCATGACCCGATACTAAATAAAATTAGTCCTGCTCCAAGGACACTTAGAGACTCTCGTTCATATCTTTATTATTTCACCTTTTTTTCTGAAACAATGTTCTTAATAAGAGAATAAGGTGCTACCCCTAAATTTCAATTGTTAAAGTTATTTTTTCCTGCTTTGAGAGCCATGCCATTCAGCTTTTCTCATGGCAGTCAAGAGACTTTTATCTTAATATAATTTCAGATCAGTAAAACTCACAATTTACTGAAGAGTTTTGTTTCATTGTTGTAATGTCTCAGAAGTTGTTTTCAGCTGTATACTTAACTGTAATGTGTCACTTGAAATTGAGGAATTGACACTGCTATTGTTGCAATAATGCTGGATTATGCTCATTGGTCTGCAAACAGCTATTAGTTAATTCAATCGGGACAGGCAAACAATGGTTTGCTGCAGGTGCTGAACTGCAGCAAACCATTACAAACTGAGCTCATTATCAAAACACACAACTCTAATTTCTTAGATGTCAGAATCTCTCACCAGCACATTCACACAGTCTGTCAGACTTTTCAAGTTCATGCTTCATAAACACATTGCTTTTTCGAAATTGAAAAACAGCATTCTAACTGCTAAATCATTTTAAAAGTACTAGGACAGATTATAAACAGTGATTATCAGTGGGATAATTGATTAATTCTGCCTTGTTAGTTTTCATTTCAGAATGTTGAGAATTGCTACCCTAAGTTTCTGTTGGATGTCAGTCCCATCTCATGCAGACATGGTCACTGAGTTGACCCCATAATTCTCTTTCCCACAACTAAATGAGCTAAAGTATGCAAAAGCTGTACATCAAAGGCAATTGTTCTGTTATAGTAATTTTGTATGTTCACTTTTAATATCTCTATATAGCTCTCAGTCTCTCTCTGACCTTCAGCATATTTGATAGACTCACTGACACACATTGGTACTGCAGTGCCCGCTTCTAGTGGTAGAGCGGTCATTGGAAGGTCGGTAGTTTGGTAGTCTACATGAACCCCAAATTGCTCCAGCCTTGGCCACCAGTGTGTGTGTGTGTGTGTGTGTGTGTGTGTGTGTGTGTGTGTGTGTGTGTGTGTGTGTGTGTGTGTGTGTGTGTGTGTGTGTGTGTGTGTGTGTGTGTATGTGTTTGTGTGTGTGTAAATGTTGCCTGTACTATGTAAAAGCACATTGAGTAGTTGTTAAGACTAGTAAAGCGCTATATAAATTTAGTCCATTTACATTTCTACAACTTTTACCCTTGGATATATTGTATTTTGGTGAATGATTGGTTAAACCTTTCCTTGAAAATTCAAAATGATGCAAGGAAAACAGGTCTTCCTCAGAATTTTACTTAAACCTAATCTTTCAGGCTTTGAGTTATGTCTTCAATAGATGTCTAGGTCTACGATATCATTAAACCTGTTGGTGTTATTGTGCAATCAGCAGGTCAGCAGTATACAAGCTTATACGAGTTATTCCTAACAGATCTACCTCTGTCTCCTGATGATGGATAATGCAACCATGCCTCTGTCATTGTTTGGCCTAAATTCTTATCAGTGGATTGTCTATTGTTGTTTTTTGGAATATGTTTTTGGCTACTTGTGCACAGCTTGTCATTCTTCAACAAATTATACTATTTTCTGTATTTGTTTTCCAGCAGTAAACCTGTTTATTACACATCTCACATTCTCCTCGAAGGTAGGATTTTTCACCAAAAAAACATGATTCTATAGAGATATGATAGAGGAAACGTAAAAAAAAGACGTAAGAAAAACATCCTCCAAAAGTTGTCATTTTATTCTTACTATTATGTGACTTAATTCTGTAAATGCTTAGTTCTACCCATAAAAATAAAATTGATAGAAAGGATATTGAGCAGTTTTTCATGGTCAAAATGGCGATTGTTGTTAGTTGTCATGGTGACATTATGCATCAGTGGGTAAAATGTGTTGCAGCTCACTAGGAGGAAAGCAGCCCAACGCAGCTCTGGAGACATTTTCTGGAGCAGCGGGGAGTGAGGAGGACGGACTGTTACAACCAGCAGCAGCATGTTAGCGCTGTTTGGCTCATTTTTTGTAACCAATGCAGCATGAAAGCATAGTGGAACCAGCAAGCCAGCCAACCAGGGGACAACTGGCTAGTTAGCTAGCTTGCTAACTCCGTCATCCCCCATGCCACACCGGTTCACAGAAAACGTGCCTCAAGATTATACGGCTAGTCACATATAAATGGCTCTGACCATTTTGCTACGTTGATTTGAACGGGAATAGCCTTCCAATCCATTTTATTTCTATGGTTCTACCTGTGAGATTTCACTGGTTCTGATCCCTGTTTCTAAACACACATAGATCTGACTCTGTACTGCTGTGAATACTAGTAATGATCTCGGTCGAGGTCTAAATCAGCTGAGAGCTGACCTTGTTCAAAATCAGCCAACTCCAACAATGCCTAGTGCTGATCTTAAAAGTCACCATGATCTTGTTAGAACACAAGAACAAATGTAAAGGTTCAGTATAATAAACTATTTACTTCCAATTCTCTCCATTTCCACTTCTTTTTCTCTTACACATTCACTACTTCTCTCTCTTTCTCTCTCTCTCTCTCTCTCTCTCTTAGCAGAGGGATGAGATTTCCATTATTCAAACTTTGTTTATGGTGAACCGGTCCTCAGCCAAAATCTCTAACAATCAGTCACCCACCCACTTACCCACACATACATACACACATGCTTCTCTATCTGTGGCACTGCCTTAAAAATGGCTTCCTGTGGTTTGAGGAGAATGTAAACAGAGGGACAAGGAAGAAAGAGAGACAGTCCGAGAAAGAAAGAGGGAGACGAGGAGCTCAGAATGTACTGAGGCTGGATTTTAAATGGACGACTCATTCAATATAATCAGTTGATCTGCCATTAATGTATAATTATTCTGTATTCTTATGCATAATGTGTTTCATATAAAATGTCCATTCACCACTCCTATCCACACCTTTTTTGTGCCTAATGAAAGACCTTATTTACATCCTGCATCAGCACTGCATGTTGCCATTGGACATAAATCTTTAGGGGCGGAATCGTCAATGTGGACATAATTCCTAGGATACTAGTGGGCAACCTGCATGATCAGTGAAGTAGGGGGATATGGATACTATCAGTCCTCTAGAGATGGAAGCAGTGAGACTCCTTTCACCAGCTGCAGCCCTCCAGCCCCACCTCCCCAATCCAAGTAGGTGTGGGGGCCTCGTCACTGCTCAACCCAGAGTCTCCCGTCTCCCCGTCCACCACAACAACCCTCACAATCCTGGAAAGTGATGCTAAATGGCTGTTGCTGATCAGTGCTGATCGGTGTTCCCGGACATCTTTAACACCTCACTGGAGACATGCCACGTACCAGCCTGCTTCAAGTCCTCCACCATCATCCCTGTCCCCAAGAAAACAAGGATCACAGGACTGAATGACAGACCTGTCGCCCTGACCTCTGTGGTTATGAAATCTTTTGAGCGCCTTGTTCTGGCTTACCTCCAAACCCTCACCAACCTACTCCTGGACCCCCTGCAGTTTGCCTACAAAGCCAACAGGTCTGTAGACGACACAGTCAACATGGCTCTTCATTTCATCCTCCGACTACTCAGGAACCTACGCCAGGATCCTGTTTGTGGACTTCAGCTCTGCCTTCAACACCATCCTCCCAGCTCTGCTGCAGAACAAGCTGTCCCAGCTGCATGTGCCTGACTCCACCTGCAGGTGGATCACAGACTTCCTGTCTGACAGGAAGCAGCATGTGAAGCTGGGGAAACACGTCTCTGACTCTCTGACCATCAGCACCGGTTCCCCTCAAGGCTGCCTCCTTTCCCCTCTGCTCTTCTCCCTGTATACCAACAAGTGCACCTCCACTCACAGTCCTTCAAGCTCCTTAAGTTCGCGGAGGACACCGTACTCATTAGATTCATCTCTGGTGGGGATGAGTCCGCCTACAGGTGGGAGATTGACCATATCAAAAAAGCCCAGCAGAGGATGAAGTTCAAGCTATTCAACCAACCTATCAAAGACAATGATAGTACACTTCTACACTGCCATCATTGAGTCCATCCTCACCTGCTCCATCACAATCTGGTACGCTGCTGCCACTGCTAAGGACAAGGGCAGAGTGCAGCGTATCATCCGCTCTGCTGAGAAGGTGATTGGCTGCAATCTGCCATCTCTCCAGGACCTGTACACCTCCAGGACGCAGAGGCAGGCAGGAAAGATTGTAACCAATCCCTCTCCCCACCGACACAAACAGTTTGAACCCCTCCCCTCTGGCAGGAGGCTGCAGTCCATCAGGACCAAAACCTCACGCCATAAAACCAGTTTCTTCTCCTCTGCAGTCAGTTAACAAGGCCCTGGACCCCCACTGACACTGACTCTCAACCCTAAATGTTCCTGTAGCCTCATTGTATTTATTCAATTTAACAGGAGTTGTGTATGTCTGCATCAGCCAATTATATTGGCGTAGCTTTAAATTAGTTTTACTGTTTGTTTGTTTTTTGCAGGGAAATGGCATGTAATGCTACTCCGTGGCTATTTATCTTCGGGTTCTGACGTGCCTTGGATCAATTGATTTATACACGTGAAAAAAACACCCAAACCCAGGGTAGGTTTTTCACGGGTCTGTTTCAGGTCAGGTCAAAATGTTTGACCTCTAATTAAAACAACCATATTGTAGTTACAACCTGTCTGACCCAAGAACTTGCCAGAAGTCCAAAGAACTGGTGCCATTGTATAGACCATCAGGCATTTGCCACAAAATAAGTGGCTCTTAACATGGTAACACTATGGCTATAGTTAGTGGGCATTCAGACCAAAAACAGCCCCTATATTGAATAATGCAAAGAGCTGCATTTGGTGGTAAATTTGAAACAATGCAATACAATCAAGGAAATCCAGCCTTAGTTACAGATCCATCAGTTTGAAGGCTTCTCAGATGTCAAAACTACACAGCAGTTTTAATTTTAGAAGGAAGTATTTTACAGCCTCAAGATAAACAGTAGAAATCAAGCAGCGCTTAATCGGATGACATTGCATGGTGTCAACTTTCCTGCTGGACGACCCTGACGTTTTTTTGCCAGATCCGTCTGCGTTGGCACCTCTGATGCGTCAGTGGACTAGTCCCATTCAAATGCATGAGGGTCCTCTTTTATTCCATGGAGTGCTGTTGTCTGTTTGAATGTGGCCTTACCCTGTTCACAAGTGTTTCTGGCTCTCTCTTTGGAAAATCTGCTGTGAAACATAAACATGTTGAAGTGTTTTAGATAGAGCTTTAGGTCAAACACCAGCACATTCACCAAGAAAACGAGAAACATCAAACAACCACAGTTTATTTAATTCTGTGTTGGAAAATAGACAATTTACAAAGTACAAAAATGATTAGCGGAGCTGATCAGCAATATTATTTACTGCATTCCTTTAACTAACCATAATTAGTTGTCATCATACATATGTAAACTGCTGTAGATTAGTAGATTGGTGTTTAAATTATTATATCATACTCAACTCTGGTTGGATGGAGAAAGAGCTTTTTTTAGGATAAATGGCTGACATTACCCTTCAAAATTAATGCACACAGGCATATGAATAATGGGAGGCCAAGGATAAAAAATGGAGATTAAACAACTTCACACGCACAACCAACTTCGCACTTGATGGAGGAGTAAAGTCACATCCATCCTAAGGTTGACTTAGTGCCATGACGTTTCTATTTAAAGAGTGTTTTGCAACAAAACATGAATTAGAAATGATTGTATTTTAATCCTGAAAGTTGTAACGGTATAAGACTCCCCAAATGTGCAGTCTTGTTTTGACACTACGGAGTGGTTTTTCCCATACCAACTGTATTGCAAATGATTAAACTTCCAAACTCTGCAACGGACTTATGTAACAACGTTAAGACTCCAAACACATTCTAATAGAGCAAAATAACGTATATGTTTATGGTTTTTAATTCACATTCTTAAATATCCTAAAAAAAACACATATTGTTTTATAAAACAACGTTATCTTATGTATAACATTAATACGTGATGTCTATTTTCTATAAAGCTGCATTACATAATATAATTTTTGGTGACTTGGGGGCAGCAGAAAAAGCTGAAGACATAGCATCAGACATATTATCTACTTGTTCAGTTGCTTTTGTGAAACACTTGCCCATCTAACATTTTAGAAGACACAGAGCTACATGTGCGTATCTTTTTGATTTTTGTTTCTGGCTTCCTAATGAAAGTAAGTCCAATATTCACTCAGTTTAGCTCCGTTTTGGTCTCCACCAAAAACCAAAATAATGAGCTGAAAGTCGCCGAAAAGCTATGCAGAGCTCAGGAGAACTGCAGACTTGGGTGATACTGTCCTAATCATGATGAGTTTTTGTTTAGTCTGTTTCCTGTTTTTTTGAAGGATCACTTCTTATGTGTCACGTTTTGATTTACTTTCTTCCTTGTGTGTTTTTCCGCCTTTGTAATGGCCTGCCCGTCCTGATTTGTTCCACCTGTGGTTAATCGCCATTGTATATTTAGTCGGTGTGTTTCCTGTGTCCCCTGTTGGTTCATTGTAGTTGGATGTTTGGAGACCTGTTACCTGTCTGTTGAATCTGCTGCCTCAATTGGACTTTTGATGCCTGTAAGTATAATCCTGTTTCTTCAACTTAATTAATTCTGCTGCCTCCTACTGTCTGCAATTTGGTCTTTCCCAGATTGTGACAGATTTACAAATTCTTTGTGGGTTTGTCACTACAAGCAACACTTTTTTATATAGTCAAAGTGATTAGAATTCATGTTTTTAATTTTCCATTAGCTTTAGGTTCATCTTCAAATTAGCAATTTGCCAGCTTTTCCATGTCAGCCAAGGATTGTTTTTAAATGTAGGGCTTTTACATGCACAACTTAAAGTGTGCATAAGAACAGGTGAATGAAAATGTACTAGGAATCTATTCTTCACTCATATTAGAGTGGAAAGTATGTAAGAGTTTTGCCATCAGGACAGATGACCACAGAGGATGTTAGGAGCACACTGTCAAATACTGGGTGTGTTATTTTCCTGTACTGCTGCCAACTACCCACTAAAGCCTGGTCATCAATTTCACCTTGTTAAACACATAGAAAGACAAATCAGAGATGAGATTCACAATGAACTGGCTTTCACTGCAAACCAAGTGAGTACTTCAGGTTTGTGAGGGGATTTATAAGCATTTGTGTGTAGAATTCCTACTGATGATATGTGAGCTACTGACGAAGGCAGCACAAAAGGGAAATAATGCAAACAGGACAACACAGACGTGGAAATTGAATGTGTGTATGTTCCCAACTTTGGCAGTAATGTGATTTCTAAAAAATTATGTACACAAGAAACCTATTTTCCTGCATCAAGGTAGGAGAAATCTGGTTAACAGAGCTAGATTTTTAACAGAGAAGCTTTAATGGATGACGTTGTACGGTATGTGCTCATCCAGACCTAAAGAGTTTTTGTGAGTATTTACATGGAAATGGGTGGAATAGCAGTGGCAGCATTGTAGCTAGATAAAAGGCAAGATTATAACTTGTAAATGTGTCCTTGTATACCAAATTATTCATTCCAAATGAATTAAAAATGTTTTATATACCTTCTTCAAGCTAAACCACCTGGCTTCTACACACACACACACACACACACACACACACACTAAAATACCCTCCGCAGGGTTATTATTAATGTAAAGTTTTGTAATGATCAAATAAACTCAAATCC
>CM042427.1:5730000-5732500 GCA_023631565.1 Gymnocephalus cernua | reverse complement strand
GAGTCATTTTTCTGGTTTAAACATGATCCTGCGCCGACATGGGAATAACCATCCAAACAAAGTAAACGTGTTTAAAGTGTATATATGTATCTTTCAGTTTGTGTTGATTCTAGCAGCTGTTTTGGACAAAAGTGGTAGTGTTTTTACCACACCTGCTGTCATAAAGGTCTGTTCTTCACGGTGCTGTATTGCCCACTGTAGATTACTGAGTTAACGTTATGGGGAGGTCTATGAATGTTTTTCTCAGACAGAAAATCATTCATTTACAATAAGAGAATAAGTTACAGATGCATTGCTGCATTTGAAGTGTTGCATATAGTAACTTAGCCTACTTTGGATGTATCCTGAGTTAAACCGGGTAACGCTATCACTGTCACTGTGTCACGAGGCAAAGAAATAAAGCAACACTAGATAACTTTTCCCGCTTCGGTCCCCCTACAGGTTGCAAACAGAATTTTTCATTACATTACATTGTCCAGTTCATTCGAACTACAGATCCGTTACCCGATCTGACAAACTTGCATAATGTAATGTAATGGACAGTTCTGCTTCCAACCTGTAGTAGGGGCCGAAGCGGGAAAAGTTCTCATCTGTTGAAAGCCCGACAGAGATTGACTTGTGATTTTGCCTGTCATCTCTCGCTTTCCCTTTTAGCTTTTAGTTGATCTTCGTTTAATTTCCTTCTTTCCTGTGATGGTCCTGCCCCAGTATCAGCATAACTACAGCAGATAACTTAAAATAAAATTACAATACAATTAGGCCTATATAAAGATATGTCCTGCTACCTTTTACCTGACTGGATACTAACACAGGCTTTTCTGGAAATCTGTGACCCATCAGAATGTGTTACCGTAGCGCCGTCTACCTGCTGTAAATCATTCTGTGACTTCACGGGAAAAATCAAACCCGGTCAGAGTCTTTTTTTTAAAGATTACTTTTGGGGGCTTTTCCCTTTATTAGACAGTGGATAGACAGGAAAGGGGAGAGAGATGGGGGAAGACATGCAGCAAAGGGCATCAGGTCGGACTCGAACCCGCGCTGCTGCAAAGGACACAGCCTACATGGGGCGCACCCTCTTACTGGGTGAGGTCGAGGTTACCCCTCCGGTTAGAGTCATTAATAAAAACTATGTCTCGTTTCCTGTTACAGGTCATTTATGATCATCAGATGGAACATTACACAGTTTCAGAAACATTCAAAAGTTCACTTTAAATACAACTTCATTTTAAAGACTGTAAAATTCAATTTTATTTATATTGTCAAATCATAACAGAAGTTATCTCAGGAGACTTTTCATATAGAGCAGGTCTGTGGTACCTCACAATAGTTGTGAGTTGTCTGTGGGTCAGTTGTGGGTGGCCATTCTGAAATCAGTTTTTATTAATCATCCTAGTCCACCAAGGGTCTGCAATTCCAGACAAAAAACACATGTAATACATATGCTGCTTGTTTTCCCTAAATGTTGTTCCCTTGATGTCCCATTTAAGAGGTGGTGAGTAAGTAATTAATTAATATCCCCTCCTTTCCAGGTTCCTCCTGCCTTAGACTGCTGTTTTGCCCTAGTCTCATTTTGCCAGACCTTCCTCCACAGTGCTGCGGAGTAGGGTCTGGCGGGTCCACACAGCATTCTGGGATAGGAGAAAAATGCAATCGTCTTATGTGGTGCTAAGCGGCGTACGGAGCCACGGTCCCTCTGTAAAATAGTCTCAGGAAGGAACTTGTTTTGGTGGAACATGTGTACGTTCAAAGGTTGTTTCAGTCGTGCAACAGAAAACTCCGATTGGACAGATAGTCTAGCTAGCTGTCTGGATTTACCCTGCAGAGATCTGAGGAGCAGTTAACCAGAGTCCTCACAAATCAGCCGGAGTTTAAAATTACAACACAAAGGGAGCAGAAGGCAACAGATATCCGGCCTAAATGAGTGAAATCCAGCAGAATTTTTGTCGGCAACGGAGCCATCCTGGAAGTGGAATGTCGAGGATAGTTTTGCCCTAACATTTGCTAATTTTGCCTTAATTTGTTTTGCCCATTTCTTAGTTTTGCTCTAGTTTTGCTCTAGTTTTGCCCTTTTTCCACTTTCTTAGAGTTTCTTATTGATTTCGCCCCATTTCCTATTAGTTTTCCCCTTAGTTTTGTCCCAGGTTGCTGTTTGGTTTAGTTCTTCCTTTCTGCCCCTTATGGGTACTTTTTTTTACTTTAGCTTAAATTAATTTAGTCTTAGATTTGCAGTAATTGTGCTGCCCCTTTTATTATTGGCTTTTTGTGATTTTTCTTTGCCAATATTTGTTTGATTATTTTTGTATTTAGTTCATTTCTTACACAGCAAGGTGCCATCTTGTTTGGAGGTATAGGCACCCGTGAGGTTCCTTCACTGTTCTGCATGTGAGTAATTGCACGGGGACACAATATAGTCCATATTGCTGTGAGGAATGCTGTGAGATCTGCTGTGTTGCACCTGAAGTGAACACTTCTCAGTGTAGTCTGCCTCTCCACAAGTGGC
>CM042427.1:5617500-5725000 GCA_023631565.1 Gymnocephalus cernua | reverse complement strand
TGCATTAACAGCTTGTTCTGCTGCCCCCAAGTGACCCAATGATAACAGCTTTAAACATTGTATTGATTCAATTGATTCATTTATTCACTTAAAGGTATAATGGAGGATTTTCCCGAATTTTAGAAAATAACTGCCCTCTCCACTTTTTGAAAAAAAGACCCTACCTGCTCCCGAGAGGGAACGCCTATTAAACGTGTGCACGAGAGAGCATGCACGAGCCTAGTTCTCCTCATGCACGCTCTGTTTACAAGTTGCTGTCGGCATGGCTCTACAAGCCTACTTTCCAAAAGAAGATTTGCACTTTTTCCACTATGTCAGACTCGCCACCGGTAAGTGGAAATCTATTTAGGACAAGCATCTCTATAGCTAACGTTAGCATGCTACAGGCCAACAAACAAGCTATCGCCGAGAGCGGGGGGGCAGCGGTCGGAGGCTTTTATATACTGTCTATGGTCGGAGGCCGTGGCCGTCTGATTGCTGACCTGTCACGGCACGTACGACGGCCTTACGTAAACATATCCCAGAATGATTGACAACTAGGAGGACCAATAGTTTTGATGATCCACCTGGAAAAAGAAAATCCTCCACTATACCTTTAATATTGATGTGCTTTGCCAAAATATACATCTTGTCATTACTGAAGTCAGAAATGAAGACATTGTCCACCCTGTCGAAATTTGAATGGTGTGACTGGTCATCTACAGTAGCTCCACAGGGTTGTCAATGTCTTTTCCAGGCCCCCACTGTTTCATGGAAAATGTAGCTATGCATAATATTTCTGCTAATTTAGCCTTGTTGCCATGTGGCTACTACCTGGTTCTTTGCGTTCAGTGTGTCCACAACCTGCTTGGAACCAGTAACCCTCTGCACTCCGCTATGAAATCACCACATCACCCAAGCCTACATACTGTCCATAACTCATATTGATCTGCACCCAGTACTATATCTCCCTCTGGGCTTTATGACTATTCCTAACATCTTTAGAGAACCAAAAGTGGGGGTTAACACCAGAATGGGAAGTCCTTCTCTGGACGTAGGAAACATATACAGCTTCCTCAGTCAGGCTTCTGGCACTTTCTTACTGTGGGAAGCATGCTGTGTTCAGCACCTTATACTTTAGATTCACATTTACAGCACTGAAACTAACAACACCCGTCTCTACACCAAACCCAACAGCCAAATGCAGTACCTCTTCTTCAGGTCCCGATGTTATAGTGGAGATGTAGAGGCGATAATTGTCTGACAAAGTTAGAAGGCTCAATATGCAAGCATACATAAAGTGCATGAAGTGCATGAATTCAGATGTTCTTATGGGTTTTAAAATTCCAGGGATCTTATAGATCAGGGTCCGTGACAGAGCTTTCAGGGATCTTTGAAAGGTCTTCAGAGATCCTTGAATGGTCCTTCGTGGCCCTCAAAGGGTCTCCTAAAGGTCCAGCAAGATTTTCCAGGCATCCCTAACCAAATTTCTATTAGTATTTGATTTAATGGAAATTAGCATAATAAAACAAATAGACAAGGATGTTTTTCCCCTGACTGAATGTTTGTTGAGGTTATTAGTTCTATAATTTGATATCATGGAATTGTTTTCATATTCTAATGGAATGACATGAAACTTAAGAAAGCCCAGGTTTAAATTATTCCTACACCTAGACAGCTTTATTAAGAGGAACAAGGGTATTTTATTTATGTGTGTATTTTTTTAAACCTATGTATTTTTTTATTTTCCACATGACAATATACAACCACAGTTCAGGCTTAGATCTAAGTTACCATTTGGTTTCTGGTCTCTCTCTCTCTCTCTCTCCCTCTATCTCCCTCTCTCTCTCTCTCTCCCTCTATCTCCCTCTCTCTCTCTCTCTCTCTCTCTCTCTCTCTCTCTCTATCTATCTATCTATCTCTCTCTCTCTCTCTCTCTCCCTCTCCCTCTCCCACTCTTTGAACTGAAGTAGAAGTATAGAAATGTTTTATTCATTCATATTTGAGTAAATATGTGTTGGATCTTTTAGCTGCTTGTTTTAATACGTTGGACATGAAAGCTCATTAGTATGAACATGACTGTCATGCTAGAGTAGAACGAGCAAAGAATAACGTTGGACGTTTATATCGAAACTTTATATCGTCCAGGGGCGCCGTGTTGTGACCCCTCTGAAATGGATAGGAGGGATAGGCTTGTGCCAAGTATAGGCTACACATTTCAACTTCATTGTGGGGATTGCCTTCTTCAAAAGCTCCTTATGTTAAAATAAACGGAAAGAAAGAACGTGTAGCAAAACAAAAAAGAAAACGTTAAAGGTTCTGAAATGTGTTCAAAACTGCTATTTCAAAGTTCTGCAGCTCCGGAGATCCAGCGGGCTTTTCTTTTCGCTGAAACCGAGGAAAGCGGTCAGGAGGTCGGTCACAGTGTCAGCTCGGAACAGCCCGGACATTTTATCGGGTGCACTTTCAGGCTACATGAAGTCGGATTTCAAGTTTTCTGTTAAACCTCATAAACTGTAGCCGTTATAGGCTACTGTAACTGCCTGGAATGATCGCATGTATGCTGATTGACATCAACAGTGTTTTACTTTATAAATAGGCAATTATTATTTATTTTTTATTATGTTTGTTATTATTATTATTACATTTAAGGCCTATCTATCTCGTATAAGGACGTATGAAACGTCACATCCATAGTATTCTTTAGGTTGCGTCTGCAGTTAAACCTTTCCCAGATTTAATTTGGTCTCATAGCTTGGGAAAACGGGTCTTCTGGAAGCAGCAATACATGATTTAAGGACTGGGCTTCAACGCTCAATTCAAATGCAGCCTTTAGGCTATCTGTGCATGTTGTAGACAATAAAAAAGAAAAGAAAAAAGATTAGAATTATTCTTTCTTTACTGTAAAGGAAATTACACAATTATTTAATACAGCTATTTAAAGTTCTAAAAAAAACATTACAAATGCATGTGGTAACAATGTTATTACATATGTACAAAATAGGCTATACCTACATAACAATGGTATTTTGTAGGCCTATGAAACATATAACAAATCACAAAGAAATTGTTAAGACCAAATTTGGAGTTTTTCATTCTCATAACAAAATAAAGATAATAGTGCCATTTTTCACATTTGGGATAATTTTTTTATGATGATTATCAGTGAACATTAGAGCCAAATACCATTCTTTGGTGTTGCAGTATGTTCTGCTATCGTGTGTGTGTGTGTGTGTGTGTGTGTGTGTGTGTGTGTGTGTGTGTGTGTGTGTGTGTGTGTGTGTGTGAGAGAGAGAGAGAGAGAGAGAGAGAGAGAGAGAGAGAGAGAGAGAGAGAGAGCCCTGCTTTTATAGCAACGAAATAAATGTATTTATTTAAGTCCAGAAAACTGACATGCATTGCACGGCTAGTGTCTGTTTCTGTGGCCTTCACAGAGTGACTATATGACATCATGTCAACTGGAAATATGTGGACCACTGGTTTCTTCATTAGCTCTGCTAGCACAAGTTAAGCCAAACTGAGAACACACAACCCAAATGGTACCCATAAGAAACACATAGCCTACCAGACGTTTGCTATTGGAAGACATTTTGAATTATATAGGCTACGAATTTTTAGGATGACTAGATAGTCCGCATGGCTTCAACAGATATGATTTGCTACCTAATCTATACTGAGAACATAAATAAAACAATTAAATTGAACTTGCATATCAAAATGAATGATGAATGTATTTCCAAACACCAGCTTTGTATATCCTGGCTTCTCAAGATACCCACTTTTTTGTAATATTATTTGGCATTTTATTGGACAGTTTAGGCATGAAAGGGGAGAGAGGGGGGGAATGACATGCAGCAGCGCCGCGGCGAGGACTGAACCTCTGTACGTGGAGCTCTACCAGGTGAGCTACCCAGGCGCCCCCAAGATAGAAGATACCCACTTTAAATAATTGTAGCCAATGATATAGCCTAGGCTATATATCAATAATAATATCGTGTGTCCTATTTAAAACTGGAAAGCAGTGTTATATTGTTTTCGGAAAAACGTGTTGAAATAGGCCTGTATACATAAATAAATCGGCCTACTTAAAAAACAGCATGTAGGCTAGATAGCCTACATTTTGGCTATCGTATGTGTATACTAGCCAAACTTTATGCTAGAAACGAGAACAGGATCATCTCCCTTTATTCCTGACCTTGTAAGCTAAGTGTTGCTGTGCATCCGTGCGCGTGGCCCTCGCGCGCGTGTGTGAGAGAAAGCCAGCAGGTCTATTTAGCAGGCCCACTGACATTAAAGAGAAGTAAACAGAGCCTGCAGACGGGGCCAGATGAGGGGGCGGGGGTTCGCCATTGGTTGACAGATGCTCTGAAGTCAGTTTCTCCTCCCCGGTAGTAAAGATGACGTAGTAAATCAGACTCTCTCTCTCTCTCTCTCGCTCTCTGTCTCTCATACAGATATGAGCTCAGTATCAACTAGCCAGTAGTGACCCCGTGCCTGCCCAGACTGGTCCTGCCTTGCCAAACGGCTCTGAGGCTGACAGCTAACTGACTCACAGATGATGAGATGAAGCACCGGGAAAAGGAGGAATAGGCTACACACTGTGAGTGAGTTTCTAAAAAGAAGAAGAGAGAAGAAAAGGAGGGATAAACGCTGCTGTGACTTTGTAGCCTAACTAGAGAGAGAGAGAGAGAGAGAGAGAGAGAGAGAGAGAGAGAGAGAGAGAGAGAGAGACAATGTCTTGGAGGAGGAGTTGTTTGAACAGAACTGAGCGGCCTGCAGGGCCACTATAGACAGGACTAGCCCGGGTGTAGCTGTTGCACGGAATAGGCTACAGGCTACCGACCGCCACGATCGGACCAGGCAGGCTGTTTCTGTCGGAATCCGCTGGGTAGATTATTCAAGATGCAAACATCTGCCCTGGACAACCGTTAAACAGCGAAGGCGAGTTTACTGCTGCAGCATCCGAGAAGGACCTGTGTGTGTGTGTGTGTGTGTGTGTGTGTGTGTGTGTGTGTGTGTGTGTGTGTGTGTGTGTGTGTGTGTGTGTGTGTGTGTGTGTGTGTGTGTGTGTCACTATGAGTCTTGTCTCGGGCTTCCCTCACCACCCGGCCATGCACCACCACGACAGCCACCACTATTCCTTGCATGCGGCGGCGGCGGCGGCGGCGGCCGGTCGGTGTCACGAGGATACCGGGGCTCCTCCGTACTTTACGAGCTGGCTGATAAGCCACGCGGATATGTCTCCCACAGAGTATAGCCTCGCGCCCGGGTACAGCCCAGAGTACCATGGCAACAGCGGCGGCGGGTCCACCGGCGGCCTGGACCCCCACCATCACCATCACCACCACTACGGACCCGGCAGCTTGGTTCCGGGGGCCGGTGCCATCTCGGTGAACGGAGCCGCGGTCGGTATGCACCCCCTCCACACACATCCTCGGCCGGTGAAGCGGAGACCGACGGCCAACCGTAAGGAGAGGCGACGGACCCAGAGCATCAACTCGGCCTTTGCGGAGCTAAGGGAGTGTATCCCCAACGTCCCGGCCGACACTAAGCTGTCCAAGATCAAGACACTACGGCTGGCCACCAGCTACATCTCCTACCTGATGGACATCCTGGACAAGGACGGACAGCACGGAGACACGCAGGCTTTTAAGGCCGAGCTGAAAAAAACGGAGGCCCGGGAAGAGCGGAGGAAGAGAGAGGCGGTAAGAGCATGACATATGAACCTAAATGAGGCCACCATTTGTAGCCTACTGAACGTCTTTTTAATAACAGAAGAGTAGGCTAAATAACTCAGATATCAGCCTAGCCTACCTATTATTGCTGAAGCTGACTTAAACCACATTATTTTCTGGTTTAGTCTAAACCCTACGATAAAGGAACACCGCGCAAAACAGAGATACACTAGTCTAGACCTATAGCTTCATTATAGCCGATTGGATTGTAAACTTTACTCCTGATTTTGGCAATTGCAGTCGCCTTTTTGAAAAATTAATAATAATAATAATCATAAAAACATTTAACTGACATGAGTCATGACTTAAATTCATACTCTTTGTAAGGGGGGAGATGATTCATTAAATTGAATTATTGCACGAAGATTAACGCCTGAAGGTCACAGGTGACCATCCTGTAAATACCTTCTCTTCATTAGTTCTAGCTACTGTAGTCAAAAAGGCAGCTCTGACGGGAACTACAGTAGGCTAATATGAAAACAAACAACATTAATGGTATTCATTGTTATTCACGTTAGGGAAGAAAGAAAAAAACAGACCATAACAAATAATAAAAAAAATAAGACAATGTCAGTAAAATCAGCGTGCGTAGGCTATTGGTAAAACATTAGAGAATTTATAAAATATGGGCCAACTCAGCTTTTTAAAAACACTTGATTAGGCTACAGATCAGTTTGGACCTGGCTATAATCCATACGGAAATGTAGCCTATTTGTTGCCTTTTGTGCATATAAGAAAGAAAGGCGTGAACACATTGTTCAAAAAAGAAATTACAAGCCTATTAAAATATAAGGCTGCTTTGTGTCAACTGCGCGGCTATGTTTTAAAGGTCGTGGGTCATTGGCCAATCAGGCCTTTACATTTGCGATCTGCAGCCGAGGTTATTTTTTAGAAGAATAAAGTTATGTTGACCGTTGCAAGATAAAGTTGAAAGTGTATGACAGACTGGTTTAACTCCGCTTCCATGTTTTTTTTATGATCTGCGACCCATAAATATTTCTGCATCATTACAAAAATGGCGCAACAGGCTATATAAAGTTTAAGCAAGAGCTCAGCGGCAATGTGACTGAGATTCAATAACAAGCCAGGAATATTTTTACTAATATATACTAATCTCATTTATTGATTATACGATGAAGACGGAATAGTCAGCTGGGCTATTTTACAAAGCAAGAAGATGAGGATAATAATACAAACAACAGGGAAATGTATAGTAGGAAAGCGTTATTCTGTAATATTAATTTGGATTTTTATATAATCATAAATGGGCCTATGCAAGTATAGGCTGAATCTGTCATCTATGGAGACTCTAGCATTACACGCTACCAGTGTAGACCGTCCAAATACCATTTAGACCTCCACAACCATATGACACACACAATGTTTTGTCAGCAGGCCAGAGAGCTAGCACAAACCCAGTTTAAAAAAAGTCAGGCTACACATGAGAGAAAAAAGTAAACAGCAACACAGGCTTTTCCTGTGCATGAATTGCACACACATACACACATGGAGGGAATCTCATAGCCCTATTTATTTGGGGGAGGAATTTAAAAAAGCCAATGAAGCATCTGGGGGGACTGCTGAAGAAAGAGTAAACAGTAACATGTAAGTGTGTTTACCCATTTTTATAATTAACACTTAACTCCTTAACCATTGATTACTGAATACATAAAAAACGTTTGCATCCATGTATTGTATCCCCATGTAGTTGAACCATATAAACAAAAAGATTTTACACAATAATGGTATGGTCCAAATGACCAAGTCCATATAACAGTGGAGCCTGAAAATTGGCTGCCATCCTCAGACAACGTGGAGCCAGGACGTGGAGCCAGGACCAGGTTCCGCCGCGTAGACCCAGCACTAATATTCCTATCAACACTTTGCGGCTTTCATCCTTACAGTCCACTTTATTATCCACATCATTTCGCTCCCAGCTCTGCATATATGCTACCCATATCCTATGACTACAGCTTTACAAGCACCCTAAGGATTCCTTGTTCGGCACATTCGAGACATTGAAACACGTTTTAACTTTGCTTGTTCAGACACAGCTAGTACCAAATTACTATTTTATTTATATTTTATGTACTGTATGATCACACTGGCTAAAGTTAATAATTTAGGGTATTTTAATTTACTACTACGCAAACAGAACTAGGCATCATTGACTTTTGATTTGATTTTTGACAAAACTGTCTGCCTGTTGTTTTGACACATCATCACATCTCATCTTATCCAGAGATAACGATGAGCTTCAGTCCAGGAAATAAACAATACATGATCATATAGAGCAGGTCAGAATAGACTAGAAGAAAATCGAACAGAATAATTATTTCCTGTCTGTTGCCTAACGTGCTGCCTATAGGAAGTGTGGTGCATAATTGAAGCCAGAAAGCAAATTTTCCTCACGTTTCAAACTGCAATCACTAATAGAAGGATGTAGTCCTGTTAATAACTCATGTCAACTCTGTCATGAAACTCCAGTCCTTGATTCAAATACACACTCCCCCTGCTACAACTGAGACACTGATTAAAGAAAGCCTATATATGTGAACAGAATTCTTTAATTTGTTTAAAAATCCCTTCACTTTTTATTTAAAATGAAACATATATGAGAGGAGTAACTAAGGGAGTTTGATCCTCAGTGCAGCTAAAGTAAGCACTTAATGTTGCTTATGCTCCTCAGTCTGCTCTTACATTAATGATGAAGTGGTTAACCCATAGTGAATTTAAAGTGTATTTAGAGGATGACCTCTAAGCTTGCAAATAAGGGGGGACTTGAGGTAATAAACCTATTCATTTCAGGGACTCTGAGTTTATATATATATATATATATGTATATATATATATATATATATATGTATATATATATATATATATATATATATATATATATATATATATATATATATATATATATATATATATATATATAATATATATATATATATATATATATATATATATATATAATATATATATATATATATACACTGCAAGAGAGAATTAAGATAGGCCAGATATTTAAATTAAATTAAGTTTTTTTCTTCATCCACACTGTTTTGTTGTATGTCTCTGATTACAGCTATGGCCTACCTCAGGAGGGCCCAATGTGGATGATGATGATGTTGTACTGCACTGGAATAATCCAAAGATCCAGTTTGTGCAAAATCGACATCATAGAGGGAGGGAGAGGTTGCTGTTGCATTTTAACCAAGACAGATCAGTTTGATCAGTTTGACTTATGTTGTAGGCTACACTTTGAATCCATTTTTGAAATTACAAAATATGTGCATGTTTAATCTTTACCTGAATTATGTTATCACAGTGCAGTTGCAAACTGATGGCAAATGTAAATTTAGATTATTATCTTAAATATTTCAACTTGCAGCATGATACAGAAATCATTCGCCTTTGGTGACAAACCTGCATGCTACTGACTGAATTATGGCACATCTTTTTTATTTTGTTGCAGTGCTACTTTTTTAGAGAAACAAACTGTTTGTATTGCTATCTGTCATACTTGGTGGCATTTTGGTACAGTCAGTGATATCAAGTGAATGTGCAGGACATAGAGAGCTGTAATTTTGAATGTTGCTAGTGCTGCTTTCAGCAGCCTGACTGGGAACACAGTGATATGTATCACTTTGAGTGATTTGCAGCCTGCAGACTAATAGAGCCTGAACTAAGAGCACATGGGACTGGAAACTTGCAAGGACCTTCAGAAATCCTTCAGTTAAGTGTGCCTATACATAACAATACACTAACAATACCCCTATTGGGTTAATACAGACATCGCCTTAAAGATCTAAAGCACATTTTGAGTTCATAAGGCTATATGTATTCATATTTTTTATAATATCGTAGTAATAGTTATAGTACAGGCTGTGAAATGTTAGATAGAAGTAAGTCTAGTTATGACATTCAATTAGATGACCATTTTAAATGTTTACCAAATGATTACATGACATTACAAAATAATATGTTCTTATAATGACATTAGCCTGTGATTTGCTATTCATAACAGGGACATGTCCAGAATAATAACCAAGATAAACTCAGTGTGTGTAAAATCATAACAACTTATTCAAATAGGCCTAAGTATGTTATCCACATCAATTTATTATTATTATTATAATTATTATAATTATAATTATTATTATTATTATTATTATTATTATTATTATTATTATTATTATTATTATTATTATTATCGTCGCTTTTCGTGTTACTAATTTATAATTCGACATTTTATGAAACCTTTACTGTTTTTTACTTGCTGTGTTCCGGCCGATGAGGCAGCTGCGGCCAAGAGACTGAACACTGCACATTAACCTCAGCGGGGATGAGCTTGTTGGGTGTGTAGTTGTGTATCATTGTCCGCAGCGTCCCCCTGTTTGCAGTGAAAACTGACACGTTCTGCTGGCATTTTATTGGACCGTATGGCTTTATTAACGCACCTGGACCGAAATATGTCTGCGAATCAGGTCGATGTGGGTTAGGCCTGATACGTCCCCTTTTTTTTGTTTGTTTTTTTCCCCCACAAATAAAGAGTTACCCTGACAACACAGATCTGGCCGTTTCTGATCGTGTATCAAAGCCTGTACATAAGCACATTTCTGGAAGGACACCGCTGAGCATTCTTTTATTTACCTCCTAACTTTTTCTGTCTTTGTTTTTCTTTAATTAGTCCAGTCTATAGCCATATACATTTCCAGTACAGCCAGAATAAGAGAAGAATGCCTTTATTTATCCCGCGAGGGGAAATTCACAATTTCCACCCTGTTAGTAGGCTAGCTACAGTTGCACACACATTGAACCCAGGCCTGAACTAAACATGCTCCGGACCTATGCATGCTGAACACACTAATGGAGAGATGTCAGAGTGAGGCACGCTTAGAAGTTGCAGCATATTGGCAAATAAATATTCCTCAGTGGTGACAAAGTATTCAAATCCGTTAGCCTACTTTAATTAATAGCGAGAAAATAATCATAATTTTTAACGTAACAAGTAAAGCATTTAAATGTGTCAATAATAAAAGTAAACGCATAGTGCAGAGGGTTGGATTATTAATGCGTTTACATGTAGGCGCTAGCCTACTGCAGGAGTTCTGTTTGAGCAATGCTTATGTTTTATGAGATTATCATGTGTTTGATATTTTATTCCTCGCTCTGCAAAAAGAAAGAAGCCACTAGGCCTTCAAAGTCGCACCAAGTTGGAATGTAGGCTACTGTGTTGCTTTCCGCCTCCAGTGCTGGATTGGATGGAAGGCTGATGGCGTAAAGTGGGTTCGCCGAACTGAACAGTGGTTTACCGCTTCACTGGTGTGGGCTGGATTTGCTAAAAGCAAGGCGACATTATGCTGTCACATTTTTATGGAGTTTGAAGGAAGAGAAAAATGATGAGGCCATGATGGGCTGATGCAAATCCTGGAGATGCTGTCTCTCAGAGAGAATAAACCGACTGAATAAAGATGACTACATTCAACACTGTTAGCCTGTAGCAGGTCAGTGTCACTGTGTCATCAAACACAGCACTCAGTGACGGCACAAAGTCCATTCATGATTTTCACCGGATGCTTCTCTGTTGTCAAGATAATAACTCACCGCACCATAAATCCATTTTTAAATATTTATAAAGGAACTATTTGCTCATTTCCAACTACTGAAGCTACTTAGCATGAGTATTGTCTCATTGTTTTTGTTGCTCAGTCCACACTTCAAATTCACTTTAATCAGAAAGTCCGATTATTATTATTATTATTATTATTATTATTATTATTATTATTATTGACAAAACAACTTTGTTGTAATTTTACTCTCCTTTTGCGTGCGTTTGTAGCCTGTTTGTGGAAAAGGAAATACTTTTTTTAAAACGGCATAAAAACTTGTATTACTACTATAATGTTTTTCTACCACATGTATTTTAATATATTTTTGATAAAGCTAAACAACTTCAGCTGTGTGCAGATGGAAACGAGAGGGCTCGGAAAATAAGAACAATATTTGATAATGTATTTAACTTTGAAATCTAGTTGGTCTCTCTTTACAACATTAAATCCTTCCGTTTGCGTCCACATGTACACACATACACACATTTTATAAAACTATTAAAAAATGTAGGCTAGACATTCATTCATTAAAAAGGTTTTAATTGTGCTGTTATATAAGAACACATACATTTGAAAGTGTGGAGCATGTAAACACTAACAGGTTATTCTTCTGTTAACTTTAGTATCGTAATGTTAATAAGTCTAACGTCTAACCATTGTAGACTGTAGAGTTCTGGAGCATTAACCAAATCAACAGATAAAAACATGATGGACGCTTGCTACGAAGTGTGACATGAAAACCAACTCTCATAAACATTCAGCAAAGGTCAACGTTTAATATCCAGTAAGCTGCTATTATAAAAAAAACGCAGTGACAGAAATGTAAAACCATTTCCATGGTGACAAAGGCTGCTGTCAGTCGCATGTCTAGCTATATATATATATATATATATATATATATATATGGTATATATATGGTATGGCAAACATGGCAAACAAACAATAAATAAATATAAGTAAAGAGAATAAATAGTAAATTACAGTATCCCACAGTCACATTTTTTTATTGCAGGGTTTATCAGTCCTGGTGTGAGTGTGTTTTGTCCATGTGGTCTACTGGGAGCAGGTCTGAAACATAGATCAATATGCATAACATAAATAACAACAATACATGTCATGTGTCTACAGGTGGAGATCCCTAAGGCAACATCATCGTCTTCCTCCTCGTCATCCTCCTCGTCAGCGGGCGATAAGAAGAGTAAAGGACGGACAGGATGGCCTCAACATGTCTGGGCTCTGGAACTCAAACAGTAGCGCCTCCCTCCCTCCTTCCCTCCCTCCCACCCCCGCTCTCTCCATCCTGCGAGCTGATAGCACCCTTTCCCTCCTCCAGCTCTGTCCTCGACGAGAGTGGTGATGGGACATTAATGACGCGCTCCGATGAACTGTAATGGCAGTCATCATCAACATCATCATCTCTCTGGACCTCGAGGCGTTTATCTTCTCACAGAACGGCGGACTGTATCGCGTGTAGCTCCGTTCACCTTATTGTGGTGAGACACGAAGAAAGTTCTTATAGTTGGAGTTCCTCATAGAACATGACTTCAGATTTATAACTCTCCTACCTTTCATCGCTTTCTGCGGGTTTGTTCTGTGTCAGCGTTTGGCCCCAATGTCCTCCTAAAATTGTACCTCGAGAAAAAAAACAAAAAAACTCATGAAAATATCACAAATTCAATGGTCTTCTTAAACGTTTAAGTGAGGATTTGAATAAAAAACAAACATTCAAACCAAAAACATGGATGCATTTACGGATTCCCCAAATGGAAATAGCCTATTCTAGATGTTCAGTCAATCATTACTTCCTTAATATAACATAGAGTGGAACTTTGGAATAGGCAAAATGCAGCAAACGTGTATGAGCATGGACGACGTATGTGCGTTAGAGCAGCTGCGTAGGGTTCAAAGAATACGTCATCCATTCTATAGGCTAACATTTGAGCCTGTGAATCAATAGATGCACTGCTCGTCACCGTCCGGTTGAACCACACTGAGTTCTAACTCTCCGGTTCTCTTGAACCCATTCTAATGAAATAGGTGCTGTTTGGTGGATGGGATGTAGCCTAGTCTACGCTGAATTAAAAAGTGGTCTAAAGCTGTCGGCTGTGTTCCACCAGATGTGTACGTTTCCCCTGAGCAAAGTAGGCTAGCTTTAGGCCTAGGCTACACCACTGCTGGACTGTGAACGGAGTGTGGCGGAGTCTCTCTTCCTGTCGAGAAAAAGGGCTGGGGACAGGCGGAACCACCTCTCTCTCTCTCTCTCTCTCTCTCTCTCTCTCTCTCTCTCTCTCTCTCTCTCTCTCTCCGAAACACCCCCCACGCCACCGCCAACACACACACACACACACACACACACACACACACACACACACACACACACACACACACACACACACCGTGTTCTCTGCTTTATTTAACGGAACATAATTATGTGCAATGCGGCCGTTAGAAGGACCCAAACAGCCATTCCGCTGACTTATTTCGGACATTTACTGAGTAGGCTACCTTTGATCTAATGATAAACTGTATGTGAAGCTCTCTCTCTCTCTCTCTCTCTCCCTCTCTCTCCCTCTCTCTCTCTCTCCCTCCCCCCCTCTCTCTCTCCCTCCCTCTCTCTCACTCTCTCTCTCTCTCCCTCCCTCTCTCTCTCTCTCTCCCTCTCTCTCTCTCCCTCCCTCTCTCTCACTCTCTCTCTCTCTCCCTCCCTCTCTCTCTCTCTCTCCCTCTCTCTCTCTCCCTCCCTCCCTCTCTCTCTTTTCTCTCGCAATGTTTGGTTGTAAATGTAATGACGTCACAACGATGACGAAGTGTCCATGTTGTGGTGTGAAAATGTGCTGGGAGTCTAAATAATGTTTTATGTTGGTTGTAAACAGTGTCATGAATTTAATAAACCACCAGCTGGTTACATGGTAACTGACGCAAACTGCGCTGATTTCTTACGTTCAGCATTCTCCTCGCTAATTTATGAAGTAACAAGGCATTATCCACTGTAGCTTCGATGAGCATTTGTGCGTATGGACAAAACACATCTTCCTTAATGTCCTGTGTTGTTCAGCGTGTGAGTAGGGCTCCCTATTTCAAAGGGGGAAAGTAGCCTAATAACCAAACATAACCTAAAAATCATTTTCAATTGTCACTTTCATGTCATGACCAAAACTGAGCCTGGATATAGCCTAGTAGGACTTTAATTTATATTATAGTCTGCATCAGTGTCATATATACAAATACACATTTAAGTCATACAACAGACATCATTTATGTTGTGGTGTAATTCATTCATTTTACAATTATTATTTTTTACCTCCTCAAGGTTTCTGTATTTACATTTTTGTAAAGGCCACTTTTTTGATTATTTAAATTTGAGATATATTTACAAATAGAATTTAAGAGCTTGCTTCATTGACATAAATATGTTTACTTAATACTTTACTATAATTGTTTTTCTCAACTGGCAAGCCTACAAATTAGGGTTTTACTTCTGTTTACAATTATTAATAGACTACACAAACCTTTAACAGCAACATGAATAACTCTTCATTTGTTATCTGTGTAAAAAGCCCTGCCAATTCACTTAAGAGTGATGTCAAGAGCAGGTTCCATTCATGTGCCATGTTTAAATTTAAACTACAGATTAGGTCTTTAAGAGGCTGTGTCTTTATTTCTGACTCCAGGTTTGCAAGGGAGTGTGTCGCAGTTTAAAAAAGTTGTCAGGTCCATGTCTTTTTAAGCAGGGAAATATATAAACATGAAATGGCATTTAAAGGATTTTTTTCAAATGTCTTAGGTTTTTTTTTTGGCCCTGCTAGACACAGCTTTATATGGAGTGCATGAGGAAACCACAAGTGCTAGGACACTTCAACATCATAAAAATAAAAGGTCAAATATTACAATTATAACCCAAGCCAAACTGTTTATTGCAAGCTTCCATCGGGTCTTGCAGACATTTCCTGGTTCATGTTTTATGCATGCCGTTTTCCAATACAGTGGATGATTACAACAGGCATTTCATTTGTTTGCCCATTGATGTAAGTAGTTAGATGGGTTGAGCTGGGGATTTAAGAAACCTGTTTGAATCTCTGTTCGCTTGTCTTGTTTGTCCCGTTGGACATAGTGTTATCATAAGGAATGATGGAAAAAGTACAAAAAGACTTCAGGTTAGAAAAAATAATTCCAAATGTATACGTAGAAAAACTGCTAAAAATTACAAATACAAATAATATATGCTTATTTATTTGTCAAGCAGGGGCAGACCTAGAATTTTTCTAAATCAAGTGCCCCAAAGGAGCCATACTTCACACAGCAGACCTCAGTATTAAGCTGGGGGTCTGGGGATCCACACCCAGGAAAATGTGAGTAATTCATCAGGCTGTCCTCATGAACTGTACAGCTACAAACAACAGCTACGAAAAAGAATGCATTGTTATTCGTATGAATTCCACACATTTATTTACTGTAAGCCCCACATGATGTTTGCTGTATAAGGCAGCACCCTCTGCTGTCCGTAGTAATTATGACCGCAGCAGGAATACAGGACTTTCACTAGGGGAGCGGTGTTTATGTCCCAGAAGTATTTAAGGGGAAAACGTAGGACTTTCAACCGGGGAATGGATTTTTGTTTCCCAGTAAGAGGACCAGTGTTTTGCAGGAACCACAAACTTTTTCTGTAATGAAAATCAGTAGTTTTGGTACCCAAACTTAACTGTCACAAACGTCGATGTGACCTTTACCTAGCGTTGACCGGTCGCCGTTCAACAGTTACATTTTGGTACCTGTCCAGACCGTGCTCACCCAGATAGTATAGATTGATTGTGCGAGCAGCTCATTACGCCCCACAATTATGTTTCATGTTCGGCAGCGACCTCTTCTGGCGGAAGTAATTATCACAACAGCAATCGAGGAAGCGAGGTGACAAATTATAAGAGCACCGAATTCCGTGTGAGGAGGCAGGTTAGCGTAGTGGATGGGTCAAACAAACACAGGAGACCAGGGTTTGTGTCCCATGTGAAACCAAAAGTCAAATTAACCGAGTTTTAGTTTACGGACCTTAGTCCGTGACGCAGTCATGTTATATGCTCATTTTAGTAGTTTAACGTGACTAATTTTAAGCCAATCCCTGATGTTTTACTAACCCTAAGTATTCTTATTTTCTAAACCTAACTATTTCCATTTCACAACGTTAAATACATGTTTAAAACTGTGCCTTTTACGTTAAATAGAACATGATTAAAATTTTGCAGTCACGTGTTACGGTCACATGTTAAAAGCAGCCATCGTGCAGCCCTGTTTACTCTCACCATAATTACTACAGCCACGAGAGGTCGCCGCATAACAAGAAGCGTAATTGTCGGTCGTTATGAGCTGCTTGCATTACAGCCATGTCATTTTAGGGGTCTTGATAATCGACATAATCTGATGTTTAGGTATAAGGACATGTTGGCATTCTCATACCTAACGGGGGTCGGTCGCCAGTCGTAAGATATCATATGAGTTGTTGTTTTCATACGATATACAAACCCGTTGATGAGAATGCAATAAAAATTCATTGACACTTTATTTCCTGAATTCTGGTGACTTTTTGCAGGTAAAAAACACAAAACCTACCTAACAGCAATCAACTAAGGGCAGTGGTGGCCTAATGGTTAAAGAAGTGAGCTTGTGACCAGGAGGTCGCCAGTTGAATCTCCAGACCGACAGGATAAAATCTGGGTGGTTGAAAGTGAAAAGAGCAGCGCTTGTCCCTCCCTCATCACCACCACTGAGGTGCCCTTGAGCAAGGCCCTTAACCCCCAACCGCTCCAGTGGAGCTGCTCAGTGGCCAGCAGATCAGACTGTGGTTGGACTGGGCAGCTTCCAGGTATGAATGTGGAACTGTGTGAATGTGACAGGTCGTCGTTGCAAATGAGAATTTGTTCTCAATCAGCTTACCTGGATAAATAAAGGTTAAATAAAAAAACTTGGGGCGGAATTATCATTAAAAAGGCAAACCAAAGATGAAGGTGCCAGACTCCCAACCCCTATGCCATTTTGGCTTCATTTCACAGAGCGTTGGGATGCCAGAATGTCCGTCAACATAATATAGTAATAATATAGTCTATGGACACACAATATGCTGAAGTTCTGAAGTTCGTGTATCTTTCAAAATTCAGCTAATGTAGATCTCTGAAGCAAAAAAGGAAACTTTAGGGGCCTAACAAATTTCAGCTGGGGTCAATCCCCCTGTGGCCCCGCCCCTGTAGCATTCATGCCAAAATGTCATTAGTTTTTAGCTACATATAGTTGAAAACAGATACATTTCTGTAGTATGTATGTAGTCGCATACTGTAAGTCTTTGTCTTTGTTTCTCTTCACATCAGGAAGGAGAAGGACAGGATGACATCTTGTTGCTACACCATGGGAGAGTTGATGTATTTAACTATTTGCAAAACACAGATCCAAGATGGTTTATCATAAATTCAACAGTGAATGACATTCAGCAGCTATTGCTCTTGTTTTGTAGGCAGTGTTGGTTGTATTTGTGTGAACGTCACATAGTACTTTGGACAGCGGTTAGATTTATTCCATGAGGAATTCTAAGTAATGACAACAACATTGTCGGCACGTCCACATGATACAAGCCTTCCATGATACAAGAGTCGTGATTTGAGCCTGAGCTTCTTTTTGTTTTTTGCTACATTGTTCTGGTGTTGGTAGCAATTTCTATTTCATAAGAGCAATTTTGAGCATAGTTGTTTGACATAAACAGCAAACTGCCCTGGTGACAAACAGAAGCTGTGTATTTAGGCATGATTTATGATTTGAATATGAGTGTTAGAGTCCTATGGTTTAATAATTTCAAATGTTTCTTCACCCTGACTGAATAAAAATTCTGTGATCTGAATAGTTTGAATTCTTTTTAAGTTTGTGGCCAATAAATAATCCCAAACGTTTACCGGCTAAACACATTAACAAATAAAGTCCCCAACTGTTTTGTCATGTTGACAGCTGAAACACTAACGCACAATTAACCCACCCCGTAGAACAGTTATGGACATGCTTCCCGTCTTTACACTGCCACAGTATCTGATGGAGCTGTCACTCAGTTATTGATAAGGCCTTATCTGGCATCCCAGTCGGTATGTTGTTGGTGGGAGACGGGGAAAAAAGAGCTCGAGAGGATTTTTTCTCTCGTCCTGACAAGGACTAACGCGAGATGTAATGGCCTGAGTCTGGCCTCAGGTGAAGACAGAGAGCACATAATTAGTTAGAGAGCTGGCGTCAGACAGAGTTGACCCCACAATGACCGGGACATAAACACATGCACACACACATCTAAATACACATACACTCCAACATAAAGACACTTTATATCTCTGAGTCAGCTATAAAGAGCAATGGAGCTAGTGACTATGAATTTACAGTATATTAATGGTTATCATTTTCTACTACAAACTAAGGCCCACAGCTAAAATAAAAAACACATTGAATATTTTCCCTTAAACCCAGTAAAATATTACCTCTAATATTAGTATTAGACACTAAACAAGAATCTGTTGTTACAAGCTGAGCCTGAAAATGAAGTACAAAAGGTTCTCTGTCATGCTCACAATTTCTTTTACAAGCATTCACAAACAAATACATTGAACTAAATGCACACACTGCACATATAATTTACTATTACTGTATGGCCAACTGGACTTAACATCTAATGACCAAGGAATGTTGTAAAAAAAATCACATACTGACTGAACATAACATACTTTGGTGTGAAACTGGAATGGAAAAAAGGCTATTATCATTATTACAGTCAGACTACAAAATCAAGACAGCTGAATTTAAAGTGAGGCAAAGGGTAACAATGATTGGCTCTTTTTTTCTTAACCCCTAATCCAAATTTTTCTTTTTTTACCAGTTGTTGTCCTTTACACAGTATTTTTGTTGTTCATCTGCCACTTCCATTGAATGTGAGGGTTAAAAGCATTTCACTCAGTTGATAAGTATTTTACTGTGCTACACTTGTGACCCAGTACTGCCAGCCTTGCACTCACTTTTGCCTGCAACTGATGCCCTGTCTAGGCACATCATCAGTGATGTAGTCTCGATCCAGACCCTCCTCCAAAGTGCGCTGAAGGAGGGTCTGGCTACTCCACATAACATTCGGGGATGAGAGAAAAACGTGCTCTGGTTAAATGGGATTTCTTTAAACCAATCAGAATCGTCTTGGACGCTGCTAAACTCCACACAGAGCCGCTGCAAAACAGTTGTGTGAGAGAAAACTCAGATTGGACAGATAGTCTAGCTAGCTGTCTGGATTTACCCTGCAGAGATCTGAGGAGCAGTTAACCAGAGTCCTCAGAAATCTACCTAATTTAAAATTCCAACACAAAAAAAGCTGAAGGTAACAGAAAATACATGCATCCGGCGGAATTTCCTGCGGCACTGGAGCAATCCCGGAAGTGGAACGTCATGGATATAGACTATCAATGATGTAACCTGAGGTCACAGGGTGTGTTGGGTATTTCAACATCAAACACTTTTGCTCAGGCAACCTAGCTGAGGCTGTTTCTTTACAGCCTGTGTGCAGCCTGCCTTAGTGATCAGGCAGTGGAGTGTGTGTAGTCACATAAATATTTAGGGACCGTCTTAGACCAAAACTGACCTTTGTGTATCATGTTGACGCAGTGTGTAAGAAAGCCAAATAGCACTTGTATTTCTTTCATAAGCTTCAAAGTATTAACATGGATGTGATTTTGATGAGAATGTTTTATTGTTGTTTTATTGAATCGCTGCATACTTACACCTTCATAAGTTGGTACAGTTTACTGAACCAAAAAGACAAAAAAAACAACGTCCGGGGATAGTGAAAGTGTGCGGACTGATCTCTCCAATTTATTTAGAGCAAAAGTTTTTAAGAAGGTGGAGTCAATTTTAGCACACCACAACCACCCTCTGTCACAGGAAATGCCTGGCTCACGTCTGGCTGTAGGTAGCCTTCTTAGATGCAGGACTAACAGATTTTAAAACTCATATGTGCACTTAATGGTTAATCCTCTTTTGGTGTTGTAATGATTGTATGTGTCGGTTGCTGGCTGTATCACATATTGTCCCTCTGGGATAATAAAGACTACCTTACCTTAAAGCCCCAGTGTGTAAGAATTTCTCCCATCTAGCGGTGAAATTGTATATGACAACCAACTGAATTTCACTTTGTAGCCCCCCCCCCATTCCGAGTGCGTTCTAACTCCTACGGTGGCAGAACCCAAAATTAGCGACAACCGTCCGTGAGTGTCCCTTCCAGTGTAATAATAGTTTGATGTTATTTTGGTACCATTTCATTGCTAACATCAGCTATCAGGTTCCCAAACATATGCAAGCTAATGTTAGTAAAGTATCAGTGCTATCGTTATTCTGTATATTGTACCAGATTAATAGTGTAAGGCGATGTTTACAGCGTAGGAGAGAAGCAACGGAGGTTTGTGTTTTTAATATATTTCTCTGAGCAGCATGAACAATGTCAATGAAACTGAAATGATCTCTTAGTGTCTCCATCGTTTCCACACAGCTGTTCTAGTAGCTAGTCTGTGTTACAGATCCATGACGTGAGTTGTCTGCCAGGGAAATCACGGCACATATGATTACGTTTATGTTACAAGGTAGACAATCCTTTTTCATCATTGACGCGAGGAAAAGTATCCTAGACGTCGTTCTAGCGTTATGTACAACCGTGCTATAGTTAGCCAAGCAAGTAGACACTATAAAACTTTTACACAAATAGGCAGAATTACCTGTTGAGAAGAAAGCAGGCAACTTCGGTGTCCCTTTTAAAATCCTTGCTCCTCATCAGCTCTTTCCATCTTAGAAAAGCCACAACAATATTAACTTTGGTCGCGTTGCTTTGCCTGTCACGTTGTCATTTTAATTTCCTCTGCGACTCAGTTACATGTCCTCGATAATAGACGCAACAGGCTTTCAAATCTGCCGGCGGTGAGTTACAAGTAATCTTCTCCCCCTCCCTCCCTGGCATACGTCACAGTCAGTGCCACTGAGTGAAAAGCGCGAAATGTGGAGCAGTATAGCCTGTATGTCCCTTACGGGCTACCGTAGTTCAAGATGGCGCATGACTATGGAGCGTCTACCCCAGTTCATGTAACCGCAAAATGTAAAATTTCAAGCCAATAGGAATACTTGGAATTGATGGTGATGGGCAATATTCATAAAAAAGGACAAGTTTGTGAAGGGCAATACAGATTTTGATAATAAACAACTACAAATGTTACACACTGGGGCTTTAAATGTGAGTTGAAGTTCTTTGATGACGCCTGTTAATATTTCCATACATGTCCTCCTTTTTTCAAGATCACGTTCCAATCTTTTGCACTATACATAACTTACTAATAAGACATTTTCTGAAAGAAAGCTTTTGATTGTGACTATATAAGCAATGTTGAAATTACACCGTGGCTTTCGGGGAATGGGGGGCTGGGAGGGTACGGTACACCGGCATGCGCATACATAAATGGGCCCGCCTACCTGCTAAAACATACCATCAATACATTTCAATTCATACAGAGAATATTTAGCCTGGGAACAAAGACACAAAAAACTATATACCGTTGCAAAGTTTTTTTAATCTCTCACCACTAAGAAACAATAAAAATGCCAACGCATTGTTGGAAATTGTTATGCGCAAATAAACATGTATGTCGACAAGTGCCACCAAAAATTCCAATACTTTAGACCTCCCCAAAAACTTCGCAAATAAGGCTTTCTCAGGAGCTCATGTCTCTTTCACGGGAACAGCGCTGCCTGTAGTTCTTCCTGTTTTTCTAATTCTGATTGTAATTTAAAAGAAAAAAGCACATCATAAGGTTCTTAATTCATAACTGTAGAAGATTTCACAAACATTTCAAAAGTTTAATCAGACTTCATGTTGCACTATGTAATGCTATGTAACAATGCATTTCCAAAAACTCACAAACAGTTTATGCTTTCAAAATATTATACTCAACAGCACATACCAATATCTAGGTTTATAATTACTTACCTCCACCGACAACACCATCACCACACAAACACACGCACGCGCACGCCCACGCACACGCACACACACACTTATCTCTCTTCATGTCTCCTGTCTGTCTGTCTGCCGGCCTCTAAGTGCAGTCAACTGGCGAACATGATAGATGACTACGGCTGGAATAGAATTTTTCACTGCGATAATACCAAAACATCTGGCAGCCATTACTTCATGCAGACCCCTCCCTTTGTCCCTCACCCTCACCCTTCCTCCTCCTTCTTCCTTTCCCACCTACCCACCATTTTGTGCTGCTGTGTTTACCCTCCACCAGGGGGCCCTATTTCTACCAAGGGACCTGGATGGGTTTTTTTTTCTTTGAAGGTCAGCTTTGTCCCTGAAAAAGAAAGATAAGGATTGTTTAAGCAGCTATCTGACCCCTAAATAAAGACAATTTACTGTGCATTAGTGGCAACAGAAAGTGTAATTGTGGCTACAGATGATGCATCACAGACTACATTAGTGACCATAGACAATGCTTTGCAAGCTTCTTCTGACACTTAAGAAGCCAGATTGTTAGGTGGCTACATAGTACATTATTGGCCACAACAGTGAACATAGATGGCGATTTAGTAGCTATTTTCGTGAATAGAGATCACTTACAGTAACTACAAAAGTGGATGGTGTTTTCAATGTGAAAAAGCAGGATGATGAGGGTAGAATTAAAAAAGATGAAGAAGCAGAAGAGGAGAAGAAAAGTGATGTGGAGAGAAGAGGAAAACAGAGAAGAGGGTGGGCCCTTGGCAGCCTATGAAACAAACCCCAAGGTCACTCTATTCACCCCATAACTGCTATGACGCAACACTTAAAACACACACACACACACACACACACACACACACACACACGCGCACACACACACACACACACACACACACACACACACACACACACACACACACACACACACACACACACACAGTCATGTACTCACACCACATATGGATAGATAGGGCTTTCCATCAAAAGAGGCTATGACAAAATGTATTTTTTTTCTTCTTCTAATCAGCCCCTGCCATAAGGGAGAAGTATTGGATTAATTAGCAGCCAAACCAGAGACAGCCAGCACATTGTTCCCCTTTATAGATGGGAAAAAAACAGAAAAGAGAAAAAAGAAAGAACCAGGAAATAGAGAAAAAACTTAATCTGGAGAATTTATAGCTTCTTACCATATGGAGCCTTCTTTCAATTAGGCCTGTGGAGAGCAATCAACAGCACAGCATGTCTTCTGTCCACGGCTTGGGACACAACATGGGTCATGCTGCTTTTTCCATCTCAATGCCAACACAACAAACACAAAGAAATGTTGTCCTTTTACTCTTGTTTCTTTGTTTCTCATTCTTTCTTTACTCTTATATTGTGTTCTCAATTGAGAATGAGTTACCTATCCAGATTTGCAGCCATTGAAGGGAGAATGGTGGTGTCAGCAATGAGACACTGGAACCATTAGCTGTCCATCATAAAGAATAAACTCCACCATCTACATATATGTAGATGGTGGAGTATACTAGGGCTGTCAATCGATTCAAATCGATTTGGTTAATCGCATGATTGTCCAAAGTTACTTAGAGATTAAACGCACATTTTCTATCTGTTCCAAATGATAGGGATATTTTTCAAGTCATTAATGCTGTTATTAATGCTCTTATTAACATAGGAGCAAACAAATAAAGAGGCAAAGTCCCTGCTTTTCTGGTAGACCACCATGGGACCTTATTTCGAGAGAGAAAAAGTACTCTATTACCTTTTTGATCCCGTTTGAATTGAGCCATGAATTACACATATGATGTTCGTCAATTTAAAAGATGAGACTCAGTTTGTCGTAAAACTGTTGAAGTATAAAACTGTGAAAATACGTAATTAGAAAGACTACACACTCCAAAGTCACATGGGTGATGTCTCACTGTAGCTACGGTGTCTGTTTCATACGGGATGCAACGTTACTTCCACATGTTGTGGAACAGAGGTAAGCTAGCGAGCAAGCCGAGCATCAAGCAAGGTGACGTAAATTGTGGGAGACATGAGAGAGAGATATGTAGTTTACTGAGCGGTTTCACACAAAAGGTGGGTCCACCCTATATGCTTGCTTTATGCAAATGTTTATTATTTAGAATTACAAATACTGTCTAGAATATTCTCCAGAGTAACATCAAAGGTACTGTATGCTATTTCTGATCATAGACTGAGGCGGATCATTGTTAAATAAATAAAATAATTGTTAAAGGTGCAATATGTAATACTGACAGCTAGTATTTAAAATAGTTACTGCAGTACAAATTCTAAATACTGGAGAGAATCGTCTCCAACGCCCCCTCCTCCCCCAGACTTGAAGTTCACGGAGGTTGCCAGGCTGAGACCGCAGCATCCAACAATGTTGCTAGATGCTTGTCTTACATAGCCAGACATTACTCCACAGCACAGCGGAGTAGCTAACGTTAGATCAATCAGGAGAGACTTCCTTGGTAAAAATTATGCAAAGACAAATTATGCAATGTGCAAAGTCTCTGGAGATTAGACTCCATCAAATCCATAAATGCAGGGGGGGTGTAACCCATACATATCCCCCGATGGAGTCTAGACACTAGTGGTGGTGACAAAGGAGGACAGGAACCAATCAAGAGTGCCAAGAGGAAGTCAGTTGACGAAACCCGAAGTACCTGCTGATACTACCGGGGGTTGAAAGGGGAGGAGGTGGGACGCAGATGAGCGACCGCCTAGGAACAGCTGATCAATTAGGAGTGATGTAAACATGAGTTTGAAGTCTTCCTGAAAGAACTTACGCTGAGCTCCATATGCTGGCTATATTGACAGTCATAAAAGACTGTGCTCACGTGGAGCTCTGTACCCAACTGACAGACACACCTTTCGGCTTAGAATTACGGTGGAACCGCAAAAACACAACAACCTCGCTGTCCTCTCCACCCGATGGACAGACACACTTCATAGTAGGACCGCTAAAAATAACACTACCTTGCCGTCCTCTCCACCCGACTGAACACACTTTATTGGCTTAGAATTACGGCAACAATCGCTAAACACACTGCAAACTCACGGTCCTCTTTTCCCGATTTACAGCCCCCCCTCTCTTGGCTTAAAATAACTCACCATTGTCGGCTACGGCCGCTGAACAGGCTGCATGTTGTAAACAGCCGTGGACGCTTTCCTGATCCTCCGGTAACTTTAGCAGTTAGCAGGGTTAGCATGGCGGCGTTAGCCAGGACCAGTCGGATCACTTTACTGGCTGTGTCTCAATTGTTTTTGCGAGTAACCAACTCAGATACTCTAGCTATACAATTCTATGTGAGAACACACATAAAATGCCCGTCCCTTGTAGCCATGATAAATTAGCCTAAAGCTAATGCTTAGCTAATTGTTCAGGAGGAAACTAGCCAACTCTGTGTCCTTTTGGGCTCTAAGCTGTCTCCATCTTTCAAATACATCTCCAATATTTACCCAAGGTTTGTAACATCTCTGGTCATGCAACATGCTGTTTTTTTTAGGTCAGGTAGAATCTATCTCCGTTTGGTTGTTTGCTACTTTCATGGCTGTACTAATGTTACAGATGTAGCGTGCTGGGTTTACGTTTTTACAGGTATATCTGGCAACCCGGCCAGGCTGTCAGACTGGGTAGTTGATAACAACACACAGGACAAAACACAAACAGAAATTCCATCATGGAACGGAAATTTCAAAAGAAGAAAATAATGGCAATTAGCATTGTTGTCAGAAAAGATAGTATTTCAACTTAGCATGTTTCCTTAATATCTGATTGGGGTCATTTTTTTACATATTGGACCTTTAAATCAACATTTGTGCTTATAAAGCGCTCAAACCACTGATCAGTGGATCAAAATGAAAAGAGAGGATGAGGAAAACGGGGATCGCTAACAGAGCTAATGGGAACAGTGCAAACAGAGAATTAGCTCCATGGTGAGATCACTAAGCGGGTCGACATGGCTTCCACCAGAGAGCCGTGCTAATCTGCAATAAAGTTAACCGCTCTGAGTGGGATGCAGGTGTCTTCAGTGGGTAACCTCTGTATGAGTAGCCGTGTAAGTAAGTGATTCCATAACTGAGATATATTTATCTTCCAGCAAACCTCACAGTTATTTATGTACATTTCTGTCTAAGCGCAGTGACAATGCTAATGTCACTAGTGTCATCTTTTAGCATCACTTGAAATATAATGTCATACATCGCAATGATTTACAATTAATGCTCATTTTGATATACTGCCTGATCATACAAGGTACAGTTTTAGAACCATATGTTTAAGCTTACTTTATTGCAGTCACTTGAGCACTAGTCTGGCATTGCCAGACCCATCTCCACAGCGCTGTGGAGTAAGGTCCGGCTTAGTCGATATCCATGACGGTCCACTTCCGGGATTGCTCCGGTGCCGCCGGGATGTCCGTCACCTTCTGCTTTCTTTGTGTTGACATTTTAAACTCTGGTGGATTTATGAGGACTATGGTTAACTGCTCCTCAGATCTCCAGACAGCTAGCTAGACGATCTGTCCAATCTGAGTGTTCTGTTAAACCACTAAAACAACCTTCCGCCCAAACAGATCAGACTGTGGTTGTACTGGGCAGCTTCCAGGTATGAATGTGGAACTGTGGGAATGCGATCAGGGTGTTCCTGCAAAAGAGAGGCTGCCTCTCAGTGAACCTTCCCTGAATAAGTAAAAAAAATAATAATTAAAAAGGTGCAGCGCGCCATTGTGACATCAAAATGATGTAATTTCCTGCCATTATATATTATTATTATTATTATTATATTATTAAGCAAGCATAGGTCGCGCACGGCTCTTTTTTTTCAGAGGTGCGGCCAAAGCAGAAACAGGAGGCCTGAACGAGTTTACCGACAACCGGATGCCAGGACTCGCCAAGTGACTGCAAGTCTCTCTGGTAAACTTACTGGGTTAAGATGAGTTCTTCTTTGGTGAATGAAAGGCTTGATCCCACCAAGTAGGCATGGGCGTAAATCTGATCTAACAGTAGGGGGGGATAATAAACATCAAATTCTGAAGAGCAATTTTTGAAGGGGACACAAATAATACAGCCACAATTATACTTGTAGAGGATATGTGTACACAGAGGAAAGCCTTAATACTATCATTAGTGCAGCATGGAGACTGTACCATTATCCTTCCTTGATTCAATGAAAAATCTGACTAAATTGACCAAAAATATTCTTCTTTAAAACCATGTATTTATTTTTAAGTTGTTTACAATCAAGCCACACAAATACCTTAAAACATAATGACTTATTTTGAAAAAGTGTCCCCATATAAAAGAAATACAATGCTTTTGCACACTTGTTAAATTAGCTGATCATAATGTGAATTAGTGAGCCACTGGTAAAGCTCATCTGCTAACCCTGACAACCACACACCTCCAAAACACTTACCTGAGACTCTACACCTGACTGTCCCTGGTCTCCCTGTTCCTCACACTTACCTGAGACTCTACACCTGACTGTCCCTGGTCTCCCTGTTCCTCAGTTCTTTCTGTCTCCATTGCCTGTGACATAGTGACGTTAGTATTTCCATAAGCACCCATTCTTATAAAGATGTTACCAAATTGTCTTGATATGAGGACTTACTTGGTGTTTTCGGGCACTGAAAAAGGATGTTATGTCTGTTTTTCTTTTCTCTGTCATTTTATCTGGGCAACAACAACACAAATCTTTAACATCAGATGTCTATGAGTTGGGTTCATAGGTTCACCACACGGTCATATTATAATTATAAAATGATCTTGCGTCCTCCACATAAATATTAGGTTTCGTCTAGGACAGAGGATATATATTTAACTGATCAGCCACTTAACATCATATTGAGCAAAACACAACTGTAGATCTTCAATATTAACACTAATATCAGTTCACACAAATAACATCAGGCTTATCGTCGTGTTAACGTTAGTTGTAGTTTGTGCATTTATATCCAACAAGCTAGGTAACGTTACATTATATTACACTCACATAGCAAACTTTTTTGTCATGACTAATTTATTACGGTGGCCGACAGGGGCAAACGCCCTGCAACTTAAGAAAACACATACAAATGGACAAAACACAAGCAAATTAAGAAAAAAACTTCATTAATTTGACAACACATGCGCAGCACTCAGCAAACGCGCTGCAAATACACACAACACAACCAAATACATAAACGCGCTGCAAATATAGAAACGATGCAAAAAGAAATGCAACATTAATTTGACAACACATGCGCAGCATTTAGCAAACGCGCTGCAAATACACACAACACAATGGAAGTTATTACACAACGGAAGTTCTCCAGACCTGTAGGGGGAGCGCTAAGTGGAACAGCTTGACTTTTGAGCGAATGGTAAGATGTTCCGATGGCGGCTTGGTACAGCGCAAGACTTTCACCCAAGGGGGCAGGCTTCTCTCCTCAGAGCGAAGCCGCCATTTTGCTAACCCTTATCCATCACCCCCCGTTAGCATCCCATTGACTGCCATTCATTTTGCCGTCACTTTGACAGCCAATAATTTTACATCTGAAGCGTTTAAAGACTTGATTTGTCCATCGTTTATTTCTAAAGAAACACAACAATGTATGAAAGGCTCCATTACCTTGTACCTCACGTTATGGCTCCGTAGCAGACGTTTTTATAAAAATAGGCTAACGATTGTGTCATAACCACGCAACTTACTGTCGCATTGTAGAGGAATTACCGTATAGTACAGGAGAAGCTCGCAGGCAGTTTCCCCGTACATTAGCTGTTTAGTTTAATTACTAATATTAAATAGCATTTTAGTTAGCAATAATTAGCCTGTGCCTATGTTATCTCCTTACATATACCTACGCTCTCCATCTCTGATAGATTGGGAATGATTGAGATTTCTCTTGGCACAGCTACCAGAAGACTTACAACGTTTAGAGACGTTGTTCACGTCACATCGGCGGCGGGAAGCTAAGTTTGCAGCTGCGCAGTAACGCTCAGTAACACTTAACCATCACCGGAAAAGTGCTGGTAAGAGACTTCACTTGTCTCCGTCAAAAACAGCGGGATCGCCATCCATTGTCCATTTCTATATACTGTCTATGCTTTCATGCTAACGTTTATCAGCCTTTGTGTTTTTTCAAGCTGACAAACACAGCTTGAAAAAACAACAAAAACATGACGGCTGATAAACGTCATATGCTTAGGAAAACATTAAATGGTTGGGTTTAGTAAAAGAATATTAGGGGAAGGCTTTCTTAGAAAAAAAACCCCACAAATGATAAACACGGGATGCGATCTCCGCTCTACCGGGTGAAAGTTCTGCGCTGTAACAAGCCCCCAGGAGGAGCGCCAAGTCTATATACCACCATGCACTTAGCGGATAGGGGTGGTACTGCACTCCATGGCCCAGAAAGACTTTTCACATAGACTTTACATGGCGAAAGAAACGTCTATATTTCAGCAAATAATTTGTTTCAGGGTATATAAACTTACCAGTCCGAACAGTTAAAGGTTCCTTGTTTAAAATGTCATGTTTTTAACATTTTTAACATTCACTAGTAGCGAATACAGAATTATTAAATTAGAAATGATGAACTCGCATAATGGACCCGCCCACTCACATGACTGTTCTCCCGAGGATGTAGCTAGCTGTAATAAATAATAGCGCTAGCTAATGGTTGTAATTCACCATGTGTTATATTAATTCGTCCATGGTATTATCTTATGAAGTTATGATACATCCGAGGGATGTATGTATGCTGTAAAGCCTGTTACATGGATGTAACGTCATTAGCGTTTCCCAAACTGGTGGGGCTATCGGTTAGCTAGCTAGTTGCTAACATCAGGGGTGCTAGCTATATGCCTACACAACGTTACTACAGACATAGTGATTGCATTGCCTTGGTTCTCTCTTATGATACACCCGAGGGCTGTATGCTGTAAAGCTTGTAATGTGGATGAAGGATGAAGCCATGGATGAGCTTTGTTCACTAAACTGCAGGCTAACTGCTAGCGCTAGTTAGTAGCTAGTAGCATGACGTAATTATTAAATCTCCTTGGTTGTCTAGCTAAATACATCTATCGTTTATTTATCTAAGCATGTAAACGATCGGGAACAACGAAAACACAATGTTTAACGTTAGTGAATGTTTTAGACAATAAAAACGGCGAGTTCATGAGTTCGCCACTTGTAAGAGACACGAGAGAGAAGCTCATGAACGAGCATGTTGTTACCGGTTGCTAAGACAACGCAAACAAATTGTTGCTAGTGCGCGTGCCCATCGTGACGTCATGGGCCAAGAATGCGGAATATCCGAGCTCCATGTTGTCTTAATGTGCTTTTGAGCACTCTCATTGGAATGTACGGGGCTTCCCGCCGAACACCGTATCCAGTTCTCTTAATACATCCATGCGCTGTACCAAGCCGCCATTGGAATATCTTGCTATTTGTTCAAAAGTCAAGCTGTTCCACTTAGCGCTCCCCCTACAGGTCTGGAGAACTTCCGTTGTGTAATAACTTCCATTGTGTTGTGTGTATTTGCAGCGCATTTGCTAAATGCTGCGCACGTGTTGTCAAATTAATGTTGCATTTCTTTTTGCATCGTTTCTATATTTGCAGCGCGTTTATGTATTTGGTTGCGTTGTGTGTATTTGCAGCGCGTTTGCTGAGTGCTGCGCATGTGTTGTCAAATTAATGAAGTTGTTTTCTGAATTTGCTTGTGTTTTGTCCATTTGTATGTGTTTTCTTAAGTTGCAGGGCGTTTGCCCCTGCCGCCCACCGTAATGTATTAATTACTCAGCATCATTTCTATTTGAGAAAAGAAAAACTTCATCCGATGTTTAATGTGAATAAAATAGCCTAGAGCCGCCTACTTACTACATTCCTGTCACAACCCAATGTATGAGTCGAGTGCCGATCCTAATGTACAGCCTTTCTTTTAAGTCTATGCGTACAGCAGGCAGTGGACCAAACCACTGTGAGGCAAAGGAGGGGGGACTCAAAATGTTTCTAAACTTAAAAAGCATTTTTTGGGTTTGTATTGTTTTACTACTTACACAGATATTTTAAGTATACATCATTATGTTATTTACAATACACGGCATTGTTTTAATGATATTTCTAGGGGGGGACAACCCTTAGATGGGGGGGGGGGGGGGCCTGAACCCCCGATCCCCCTGGGATTTATGCCCATGCAAGTAGGTCATTGAATCAAACTGAAGCATTAACAGCACTGCTGCCAAGGGGGCAAGCCTGCCTCCTCAGAGTGAAGCCTCCTATGGCGCCATTTTGATGCTAATAAACCATCACCCACCCCCCCCCCCCCCCATTCATTTTGGCGTCACTTTGACAGTGAATAACTTTACATCTGAAGCGTTTAAAGACTTCATTTGTCCATTGTTTATTTCTAAAGAAACACGACAATGTATAAAAGGCTCCATTACCTTGTACCTCACGTTATGGCTCCGTAGCAGACGTTTTTATAAAAATAGGCTAAGCAGCAGGAAATTATGTAATTTTGACATCACGATGGCGCGCGCCACCTCCAATGCGTCGAGCATAAATCACCTATTACCACCATCATCTTCAGCCAGAAAGGAGATTATTTCTTCAGCTTCTTCTTGCTTTGTCACCCCGGTGGGAGGTGTGCTAACAGGGCTTGCAGCAGGTAAATCGGTCGTGCTATTAACGTCATCGCTACTAACGTCATCGCTACACAATTTCTTAGTAAAACCAAAATTAATTAAACTGCCTTGTTTTCTTTTTGCCATGGCTATATGATGCTAACTGCAGAATGGATTTCAAAGACTTTGCGCGCCAATTAATGGCCTCCATCGTTTATTATAATTTTTTCATTATGATCACATTGAAAACCAAAACTGAAACTGAAATTGCATGTTAAAATGACTTATTATGTCATGTCTAATATTTTTAGAGACCCCCTCCACCCCCTCACAAATCATGTTTTCAGGGGAGCCCATGTCTTATTAAGGGGAGCTGAGCTCCCCCTAGTTCCCCCGTAGTTCGCACCCTACTTGGATTGAATTTTGGCTGTTTTATAAAATTGTATAGCATTTGAAAAAAAAAAATGAAACAAGATCCTAACTAAACTTTCACAGTGTAATTATCCACTTAATCGCAATTGTCGAAATAATTCTTAATTTCAGCTATTTTTTACTGAAAATGTAGGTATAATTTCATATAAATTAGGTTTATTGACCATCCATTCCAAAGAAAAGTGTAAAACCGGTGGTAATAAGTTGATGTTAGTGGTGACTCTGGTGGTAGTGAAAGAAAAAGTGCAGAGAAGCAGAAAAAAAATCTCAAAAAAGCTTCTAAAAAAGGGTTGATTTTCAATTTTTACCCAGGACGACAACAAGTTGCATGGTTGATGGGAAGACAATACGAGGGTTAAAATAATAAGTGCTTCTCATCACTTGTAAGTCATTCCACAACATGGCTACACCATGCATCAGTGAATTAGCCGTTCCCATTCTGGTCTGCTAGGCCCCTCAGTGCTTCAGAACAAGGGCCCTTGGTTGTTCTTCCTAGTTGGGAGTCAGGTCAGTAAACTGAATGTTCCAAATCTCATCTAAAGACCCACAGCATTTTATTGATGCTCATGCTTGTATGATTGTATTTATATAAATATAATTTATTTTCTTTTATCCAGTGAATTTTTATTTTTCTCTTGTACATTTTTACCCTGATTTTGAAAAGTCCTATTAAAACATTTTAGTTATTTATTTACTTTACTGTGTTTTCCATTGTGAAGTTAGTTTTTTATTAGTGTTTATATGAAAGTATTCTTCTATTATTATTGCTTTGTTGTCTTCAATGGAATTGTTTTAATTTCTTGAGTTTTGGTAGGTTTGGTTCTTGCTTTGTGAAAAGTGTGAAACAAATGAAGTTGTTATTATTGAGGCCATGGAGAGATGATGAGGTCCAGCGGAGATGTGTTGACTGACTGAGTGTGTGTTTATGTGCTAATAGGAATGTCTGATGTCCCAGACTTCAGGTCAGCTAGCCAAATTGCATTCATGTGTCGTTGCTGTTGGTAAATCCAAAGGAGGCCAGCAGTCAGTGGAAAGTAACAAACCACTGCAGTGTTTAATTTACACATAGGCTGCCTCTTTCTGTTGTAAAATATCATCCATAATCATTTCATTGCACCATTTTTATTGTTTAATTATAATTTTGTTTCAAAGATTCAAAGAGGAAGTGAAGCATCTGTAATCTTGAAACCTGTTATCTTGGTTACAGGTGTTGTTCATTTCTCCCCAATTTCAGATTCCATTCCTGCTGGAACATTATGTCTTATTTGGTTTAGCAGACTTTATGGTGAGATAGAGATCAAGAAAAGCTGACCAATTGTTGACTGGGCTTTGTCAGAAGGGGGACTTAAAGAGACAGCGCTCCAACAGAGCAGACAAAGGGTGCAGCAGCCATGGGCAGTATAGGAATTTTTTTTTAAATATTAAAGCATGTAAACATGTTCTAGTAGAAACACAAAATACAAGTTTGAACCTGGAAACGTTATATAACAGGTCTCCTTTAAAGTGCCCATATGAAAAAAATCACTTTTTCTGGGATTTGGGGTGTTATTTTGTGTCTCTGGTGCTTCCACACGCATACAAACTTGGAAAAAAAATATCAATGTTGTTTTGAGTGAGATACGGTTTCTGAATGTGTCCTACCTTCAGTCTCTGGGTGAGCTGTTCGAAATCTGCAGGGCTTTTTATGTTACTAGCCGAACGACGGGCTAACCGTAGCATGCTAGCACTAGCATGCTAGCTCGTTCTCAATGGCAAAACACTGCTACAACACACACTAGTTCACCATAATCTACAAAAGAACTACTTACATGTCCCTCGTCTTTAGGTATTCCATGCTAAATTGGAAGTGCGCCCTCGTTTAGAAGAAGTCTCCCTGCTAATCCTGCCTTGTAACTGACTGAAGTTAGAGAAACAAACAGCTGTCTGGTGTGAGCCTTACCTAGCTACTGAGCATGTGCGACTCACTACATACATGGTAAAGAAGTATGATGTCTCACTCTGTTGCTAAAACAGAGAGCTAAACACAGGCGGAAAAGAGAGTGAAAAGAGGAGCTGCAGCAATGTGCAGTACAACAAAAATATAGTGTTTTTTGAAAATTAAACCATGTAAGCCTATTCTGGTACAACCTCAAAATACAATTATGAACCTGAAAATGAGCATAATATGGGTGCTTTAAGACACCTGAGCACTGGTGGTTGCTTCTTGGGTTAGACTTTAAAATCACTTTTTGACACAAATTTGACAAAATTGCCAAATGAGATTCTGTAAAGATATATCTCTTATCATATATAAATTCTTTGAAAAAAAGCCATGACATGAATTCATTATCACTTTACACCCACTCTTTTCTCCTCCTCTGTCTCTCCTTTATTCTCCTTGATTTACTGCATGCAGTGTGAGCAGGTCAGTTGCGCTGGCAATTTATTGGTCATTAGTTGCAATGTTGGCAGGTCTCACACCTCCTAATCCTGGGTGGCCCTCTTCCTACCTCTGCCTCCTTTAAAGTCAAACTTGGGAGTTTGTCTGAGGGTAAACCAATCTTAGCTGCTCTATTTCAAATGTTCACACTTGTTTTGTTTTAAAAGATCTCAATCAAATTGTGTCAGAGTTGCTAGTGTGCAGACAAACATACAACCCCAAATCGAAAAAAGTTGGGACAGTATGAAAAACACAAATAAAAAAAGAAAGTAGTGAAATCTAAATTTACTTTGACTTGTATTTCATTGCAGACAATGTGAACACAAAATATTTCATGTTTTGTCTGGTCAACTTAATTTAATTTGTAAATATACATCCTTTCCTGTCATTCAGACCTGCAACACATTCCAAAAAAGGTTGGGACAGGAGCAATTAAGGGCTATTAATCAGGTAAATTGGTTAAATAATGATGTGATTTGAAACAGGTGATGTCAACAGGTGATTGTAATTATGATTTGGTACAAAAGCAGCATCCAAGAAAGGTCTAGTCCTTTAGGAGCAAAGATGGGCCGAGGATCGCCAGTTTGCCAACAAATACGTGCGAAAATTATTGAAATGTTTAAAAACAATGTTCCTCAAAGAAAGATAGGAAGACATTTGCTTATTTCACCTTCAACAGTGCATAACATAATTAAAAGATTCAAGGAATGAGGAGGAATTTCAGTGCATAAAGGACAAGGGCGCAAGCCTAAGCTGAACAACCGTGATCTCCGATCCCTCAGGCGGCAAAGTAGTCCCTCAGGACTACTTTGGCAAACCTTTGTCAAGTACCACAATATGTAGTTACAGCCACAAATGCCAGTTAAAACTGTACTGTAAAGGATCATCCAGACTGTTACCAGCAACAAGTCCAAAAGCCAGGGTCTGTCATGGTATGGGGTTGTGTCAGTGCCCTTGGCAAAGGTAACTTGCACTTCTGTGATGGCACCATTAATGCTGAAAAGTACATAGAGATTTTGGAGCACAATATGCTGCCTTCAAGAAGACATCTTTTCCAGGGACGTCCATGCATATTTCAACAAGATAATGCAAAACCACATTCTGCACACATTACAAAGTCCTGGCTGCAGAGGAAGAGGATACGGGTACTTGACTGGCCTGCCTGCAGTCCCGACCTGTCTCCAATAGAGAATGTGTGGCGCATTTTGAAGCGCAAAATGCGACAATGAAGACCCCGTACTGTTGCCCACCTTAAGACTTGTTTGCAGCAAGAATGGGACAAAATTACACCTGAAACACTTCATCACTTGGTGTCTTCAGTCCCTAAACGTCTTTTAAGTGTTGTGAAAAGGAATGGCAACATTACAAAGTGGTAAATGCTTTACTGTTCCAACATTTTTTGAAATCAAAATAGGAATTTTGTTTTTTTGAAGAAAAAAAAAAAAATAAAATCATGAGGAACACTTTAAATTATGTGCTGTTGTATTGTCTACAATGAAATACAAGTCAAAGTACATTTAAAAATCACTACTTTCTTTTTTTATTTGTGTTTTCCATACTGTCCCAACTTTTTCTGATTTGGGGTTGTACATTCTCAATTCCTTTTAGCAAGAATCTTCTTATCTTCACAGGAAAATATTTAAAGATAAACTTTAACTGGTACGTTTTTATGATTATATTTAAAATATATCTCTTTCAATGATTTTAGATGACACTATCAAGTAAAGAAAAAGCTGCACGCTACAGGAAAATGATCCAGCTGCAACAGAAATATATCTTGCAAAAAGGAAAGAAAGGTAATAAATCTTAATAAGCCACCATTTTTGTGTAGTTGATAATTTTGTACAGCAATCAGTCTGACTTTGCCAGTTAACCTTAGTGTTTATGATGTTCAAGAAACAAAGTTTCAAATGTTGCAAAGAAACTGGCTGTAGAAAGGAAAGAGAAAGTTGTGGAGTTCCTCTGTCGTGACGAGAACAGCCGCTTGCTGCCAGGGAAAAAAGACACAGTGACAATGAAAAAAAGAAAACAGCAGAGGCGTGTTCTCGTTAAACCCCTAGCTGAAGTCCATTTTTCATTTAATTCTGAAATGGAAAGGTTCCACAGGCTCTCTTACAGACAATTTGTCAGATATTGTCCTTTCTATGTGACTCAGCCAAAAACGTCTGAATGGATGGAACATGAGAATGTCAAACTGTTGTTTTTTACAATCCAGACAACAAGGCCTGCATGTACTGAGTCTATGCAAAATGCTGCTATAATGAAGTGGAAGTTTCAAAACCCCAGACAGACTGTCCACTCCTGTGTTGCCTACACCTCTGCTGGTGTGCAGTCCTATGCCAGTATCTCTGGGTGCCTCTGGCATGATGAGAGAGCTGTGTGGGCCCACCTTGAGCCTGTGATAAAAGATGTGTTGGGCAGTCGGAACCCACGTCCTACTACTCTCCATGTGATGAGCGATGGACCTGTCACTCAGTACCGTAACAAAAATAACTTTTAGAGGGACATTTTGATACATATTGTGATTTGGCTCACCAGGACCCTCTCCTTCACTGGTGAGCCTGGCCTTTTGCTGGACATTGTACGATAACGTGGTAAAGCTAAGAGCAGTGATGCATTCTCAAATCCTCTGTTGTCTCTCCTCCGGAGACAGCCAAGCGCAGCCAAGCTGCATCAGCTCCTCCGAGACGCACACAGGGAAACAAACAGAAATACACATGAAACAAAATATAACCACATGAGCGGGAGTTAGACCTTTTATGTAAATAATATATTTTATAGTGTTAAATAATTTAAACATGTAAATATCTTTCAAATATACACTGCATACTGACCCTGATTCTGATAACACTTTCATGACAAAGCAACATGTACAGTTTTTTCTCGGCGGGAGAGGGTGTATTGCTACAGACATAGCACCCCTTCTCTTCTCTGCTTCTCTTCATAGTCGTCAGATTTATCTACCAACCCTTATAAAGCTGGCTCATGTTTGCCATGGACCAGCTCTTAGTTATGCTGTTATAGGTCTAGACTGCTGGGGGACTTCCTTTGACACAATGAGCTTCTCTCTCCTCTCTCTTTTGTGCATTCATGTCCCAGAAATGCTTGTTACTAACTTAGCTCTGGGGAGCTTATTCCCCGGAGTCCTTATGTTTTCTCGCTTCGCAGTTTTCCTTGGATTAGGGTGGCACCTAAATTATGGTTGCAGCTGCTGCCGTGGTCCTGCTCGGCGCCCTGCTATGCCCTGCTGCACCCTGCAGTGCCCTGCTACGGCCTGAACTATTACATCTACTATTTGTAGTCATAGTTGCATTATCTTTATTGTGACTGTTATTGCCACTGTTCATCACACCCCCAACCGGCACTGGCAGACAACCGCCCACCAAGAGCCTGGGTCTGTCCAAAGTTTCTTCCTAAAAGGGAGTTTTTCCTCGCCACTGTTGCACTAAGTGCTCGCTCTTGGGGGAATTATTGGAATTGTTGTGTCTTTGTAAATTATAGAGTGTGATCTGGACCTACTCTAACTGTAAAGTGTCTTAAGATAACTCTTGTTATGATTTGATACTATAAATACAATTGAATTGAAATTTAATTGAAACATACCATCACACTATCACTTAATTCCAGCTGGTTTTGTGACACTTATGACTTTATAGCACAAAGATAAATTATATTAAAAACACATCAACAAAACATCTTCAGCTTTGAACCTGAAACAAATATTCAGCTATTTAATTAAAAAATAAGTAAGCTTTGCAAGAAATCCTAATCCAAACATCTCAGCACCGGTCTCTTTCTATTTCTCTCTCTCATGGTACATGTCCACAGGGGGCGTTTTTGAACAGGAGGGATCACCCGCTTCCCAGCATAGGACACTTGATGGACTTGCCACTAGCAGTTATCAATTTCTCAGTCTACAACCTCCGACAACCACAATGGCTGCACCTGCTTGGACGAACGCTTTCACTCTAAGGGCCGTTTTATGCTTGACGCGTTGGAGGTGGCGCGCGCATTCGTGACATCAAAATGACGTAATTTCCGGCCAGCGCGTCCGATTTTCAGCGCGCGAGCACAGGGCGCGCACCAGTCTATTTGTTTCAGCGGCGCCCGACAAACCGGAAACAGAAAGCCTGAATGAGCTCCTGAGAAACCAGATGCCAGGACTCGCCGACTGACTGCAAGTCTCTCTGGTAAACTTACCGGGTTAAGATGAGATCTTTTTTTGTGAATGAAAGGCTTGATCTGACGAAGTAGCTCACTGAATCAAATCGAAGCATTGACGGCACTGTTGCTGCCTGTTCTGCCGGTGTTTATCTTTTTCTTCTTCTTCTAGTCCTTAGAAAGAAAAACATCAGTAGCCTTTGCTCCTTAGCGCCACCGCTGTTCAGGAGAAGACTGCAACTAGTGCCGCGACCACCATGCGCGAGTATAAATACTCACGGCAATCCCGTGACGTCACGATTTCCGCACGCACTGTTGAAAGCGCTAGTATAACTGAGCCTTAAAGCTTCAGTTATACTAGCGCTTCCAAAAGTGCGAAATCGCCTAACGTTGTAACCTTTAGATAACGTTACCCTAACGTTCGCCTAACGTTGTAACCTTTAGATAACGTTACCCTAACGTTCCCCTAACGTTGTAACCTTTAGATAACGTTACCCTAACGTTCCCCTAACGTTGTAACCTTTAGATAACGTTACCCTAACGTTCCCCTAACGTTGTAACCTTTAGATAACGTTACCCTAACGTTCCCCTAACGTTGTAACCTTTAGATAACGTTACCCTAACGTTCCCCTAACGTTGTAACCTTTAGATAACGTTACCCTAACGTTCCCCTAACGTTGTAACCTTTAGATAACGTTACCCTAACGTCCCCCTAACGTTGCAACGTTACATAACTGTCTGTGCATGAGCAGGAATGAATTATTATATATTGGCAGGAATGAATGAACAGGCAAACTTGATCGGATTTAAAATTTTAATATAAAATTAAAAATACAAAACAATATAAACAGGCCTGAAAAAGTTATATAAGCAGAAACTATACAAATACAAAAATGGAGTGGGATGTAGAGTGGAAATGTAGTGCAAATGTAGTGTGCAAATATAGTGCAAATGTACTGTGCAAATGTAATGTGCAAATGTAATGTGCAAATATAATAAAAAATATATATACAAAAAATACAATGATGAATGGAAAAAACAAAAATAGAGCTCCATGGCTTAGTCCCTCTCAGCTGGCCTAAAAACAAAGAAACAAAAGTTTGATATGTCATACTAAGAATCAATACGTTGACAAAAGCAAGACTAATTGCCTTACTAACAACTCTGTTTTTTCACATCATATAGAAGAATTTCCATTTACCGTCTGTGTGGGGCAAACTTCAGTGCTAGCCCGATCAAGTCCTCCACTCCTGCTGCAGTCAGCGTGGGGAAGTTCTTCTGTGAGGCCGCTAGAGTAGAAGTCAAAATGAAGCAAAGTTACAAGTCAAATTAAAACCTCTTATCAGCCAAGCTAAGCATAATACTGATGTGAACAATAAAATAGCACATGCCTGTTATAACCCTGCATATAGTCAGGTCATGGAAGGCCTTCTTTGCCTTTCTTCCCCGCAGGCTATACTGCTTCAGCACATCGTTGGTTGCCACTCGCCGCAGCATACGCCGGACTGTAGAGCCTGAGGTCGGACCTCCAAGCGTTGCCAGGAAAAGTTGCTTTGAAAAACATATAGAAATACAAATTATACATGTGGAACAAAGTGGGGAGCTTGTACAACAATAAGTCAGTTCAGTTATAATGATATTTGAAGTTATGCAATTATATAGTGTTGATCTTAGGGCACTTAAATACCATTTTGTTCCTCCTCTCCTGTTGACTGAGACTCCTGCAGCTCGGTGACTGTTGAGCAGGGCGACAGCAACATGTCATCGACTGGAGCAGAGGGAGGGGACTGGGAGCTCCTTAAGGGCATCAGCAGCTCATCCATCTTTTCCTCATGTGTCCATCCGTTGTGCCATGCGGGTAATGATGTCCTCATGGCTATGGAAAAATGTATGGTTTTAGTTGTTATACATGATATACTTATACTGATATAAACAACTTAAGTGAGTCTTCTTACCTCTCATTTCCGTCTCCATGGCTGAGCCACCTCCCTCTGTGTGATGAGTTCTCCTGTTTACAACAACAAACCAGTTGAGTTACTCTCAAGGTCCTTGTCATGAAATTGTATTAATTGGAAATGGAAAATTCAAAGCAACTGTACCTTCAACTGGGTCCCAAGATGAAGTGGCAGGCCGAGCTTGTGTTACAATAGACCCCCCCCCCCGCCCCCCCCCAGCTCTGGGCTACCAGCAGGTTCCCTGTGAGGTGTTGGCTTATCTAAAAAATAAAGTAGATATGAATATTGGTCAGGTCATTTATGGTAGGTTTCTTGTACATGCAATTGCCAAAGATTAACCTATGCTGATACATTAGACAATCGCTAAAAACTAAACAAATCATCAGAACAGTAACGTGATATGCACCAGATTGAAAGTCAGTAGTTCCATGGCAGGAAATATGACTTCTTAAATGCATGCATAAATGTAAACTTACAGACAGGGCTTCCAGACACACGCTCCGTCCTGGAATGCTTTCTTGCTTGTGGAACGGATTCATCTGAAATAAAAAACCATACAGTTTGTACTGATTGCAAAATAATATTTGAAGTTTGTAAATAATGTAGTCACGTAGGTGTAATCATTATGTCGTGCTAGTTAACCTGCAGTTTTGTGAACAGAGCTTCTCTTAAAACATCCATGGCTTTATCTCTTATCCACGTTACAGGCTTTACAGCATACAGCCCTCGGATGTATCGTAAGATGAGTGTTAAACCCTAAACCCACATCGGCTCTTAGGGACACATAAGATATTAGCTACGTTAACGTTAGCTAGCTACCTAGCTCCATTATTTAGCTTGAGCACCCGGCAGTATGGGGAAGCGCTAATGACGTTGCGTCCATGTAAAAGGCTTTACAGCATACTTATGATACATCCGAGGGATGAATGTATGTAGCTGTAGCTACATTCATCCATCAGATGTATCATAAGATAATAATACCATGGATGTATTAATAGAACACATGGTGAATTAGCTGCAGCCTCCAATTTGAACGTGCATTCAGTGAGTCAGACTGAGTTCAGCTCAACTCGCTGTATAATGCTGGCACCCATGTCAGAGCTTTCTTAAAGTTGTTTACCAAAATCTCTGACCTTGTTGTCCATGTTCCTTATGTCGTCTAAAACATCACCGTGGGAAGGTTCAGTCTCTGTCGCCAACGTTGATGTATCCATAGGCTAGCTAGCTAGCTGTTTCACGCGTTAGCATTCGGGCTAGCACTGCTAGCCTAGCAGTCGTGAGCGGAGTACAGTCTTTAGTAACTGTTGACTGTTTTCATAGTTGTGAAAATCGTTGTATTGATAGACTCAAGTAGTTTCATCTAATACAGTTAAAAACTACGGAAGCCATGGAATATTTTTGTATGCACTATCTCGTGATAACGACTTATTAATTCGTTATCTCGATATAACAAAGTTTGTTTTCTCGAGATTTTGTTTTTGTTTTCTCGAAATGTCTTTTTTTTGTTTTCTCAAGATTTTCTCAAGACACCCTTCCATTTAACCCGGGGAATGTGGCTCCATAAGCGGATAGAAATCTGCCGTTTCTCCCTCTACTTCTCCGGTCAAATACTTGGAAAAAAATCCCACTATCACCCTTCCATTTAACCCGAGGAAGAGGCTCCGTGAGCGGATAGAGGTCTGCCGTTTCTTCCTCCTCTTCTCCGGTCAAATACTCGGGAAAAATCCCACTAAAACCTGTTCAATTTAACCTGGAGAAGAGAAGGGAGAAACGGCAGACCTCTATCCGCCCATGGAGCACATTCCCCGGGTTAAATGGAAGGGTGTCTTAGGCAAAAAAAAAAAAATCCATAAAAAAAACATCTTGAGAAAACAAAAACTAAATCTCGAGAAAACAAATTTAGTTATATTGAGATGAATTAATAAGTCGTTGTCACGAGATAACAGTGCATAAAAAAACCCACAAAACTAATGTTTTTTAGCAAAATTGATATCAGCCTAAACATACATATATTTTCTTGCTATGGTGTTTATCTTACTTAGCTACATTTTATAAGACTAGTCATTTGAGCTGGTTTGAATAAACATTTTCAAAACCACACTCAGAACAACCAAAAACAACTAAACGGGAACGTTGTGTGGAGGTTACAGCGCAACCACAAGAAAACGTTTCAGATGGTTGGTTTCCCTAACGTTGAGGGAACGTTATAACCCTGAGGAAACGTTACCTCAACGTTAGTTTTTGGTTTGGTTCGAACTAACCTTAAGATAACCAAAAACTAACGTTATCTAACGTTCCCTAAATGTTTTGTGTTAGTGGGGCCCTGATGGATCCTGACATTTCAAAATGCGTCTGTGACTATAACAAGGACATAAATAATAAATCCCCGTTTTTGTTATCTTTGCCAATATCTTGAATGTAAGGGAGCTGGGAGGGACAATTGAGTGAAAGTCTACTGTTCTTTGTTTGGGAGAGGAGAGCCTTTATATAGCCTGTTTATTCTGGTTACACCTTGATAATGTAACCTGCGTATTGTCGCTGCTTTATTTTACTACTGTCATGCATACACAATGGATACACACAGTAGTTGTGTGTAGCTAATACAGTTAGCTGTTGCATATTAGAATCAGTTATGACGATCAAAGTTAACCTCACTGCAGACATGTTTAGAATTTACTAATGTATAATAATATATTTTTTAATTGTTTAGATACAGATGACTCCCCATTTAAAGAAACAGAAAGCTTGTTTTTCTAATCACAAACAAAGAAACTTACTGCCCAGAAGTAGGCATATTACATATTACCAAGATGGTGCCTGAGATTATTTTAAAGAGACTTTGATCCAATTTCTCATTATTGCACCACAGCAGTGACAGTTTCAGTAGCAGCTTTAATACCAATATATGTTAAGATTGGCCTGCAGCCTGTACTAGCTGAACTCAAATTAATTAGCCCTGGACGTGTGTCTGGTGTCCCGCATGCAAATTCACATCCACACACTCCCCTACTGTGTGTGCCTATATCAGTCAGCCCATTAGTTCTCATCATGTCACACACAGCCCTAATGGTGTGTGACACACACACACACACACACACACACACACAAACATACACACACACACACACACACACACACATATGCACTCACAGCCAGACACAACTATAAAAACTTAAACCCAGGGCTCCATTATTGTCCATGTGTGTGCCTGTGTGTAGCTGTGTGTGTGGCAGTGTTATTGCTATGCATATGTGTGTGTGTCCACCTTTTACCAGGTTTTATGTGTGTTCCCAGACCTACTGATCAAAAACATGCAGCGCTGGACTGGTCGGCCTGGTGGTCTGCCCAGACCCGGGTGGTCTCAGGATTTATAGCAAGATGTGTGTGTGTGTGTGTGTGTGTGTGTGTGTGTGTGTGTGTGTGTGTGTGTGTGTGTGTTCTGGTGGGTGATGTTAGTTACCAGTGTTGGATAATTTGTATCTCTTCACTACAGTCTCATTTGAGTCAAGTGTGCTGGATGCATGTCCCAGACCCACAGGTGTTGAAGAATGATAACGTCTCTTTCCACTTCAAGTGAAAGCATGACGTGAATCACCAGGAGCAGTGCTGTTTCCACGTAGTGAGATTAGGTCCAACACTGTTTGCCTCCATCTGCCTGATATCCGCAAACAGGAACCCTCCGCTGTTCTCAAATCCAGGATAAAGACTTAAGGTGACTGAAGTTTTTTTTTTCTTTTTTATGTCATTATCTGCTGTATTCATATTCATTGACCTCAGTTGTCGGCTGCTATTCCTGCAGTTTGTGGATAAAAAATAGTTTGAGCATTACTATATAAAAATTCAATATTTGAGTTGATAGAACAACACGTGTCATGTGAGTCACTCAGAGCAGGTCAGGTTTTACAATATGTTTAACACCAGCAAGACTTTTCACTTGTAAAAATGTTCATCTCAACAACCAGAAACATGTTTGTATTATTTCAGTACTATCTGTAATATAATCATGTAAAGTGTGTCCATACATTTACAGTATTGTTGTAATGAATGCTCTGCACGCTGGCTCGGTACAGAAAGAAGCAGCAAGTTCTGGGAGTGCACGTTGTAATTCTACACAAAGAAAGACATCCCCTTATAAGAAAAGGGTATTGTATGTTTTAAATATTCATATATTGTATGTATTCGTCATTAATCAGTGCCTCCAGGATTTCGCTACCTTTTTTTGAGATCGTTGTGGCCCAAAATGTCTGATTATGTGGCAGCTTTGTAAAGAAATTGCGATTTAAGTTGCAATGTCTTCTGTATTTTTCTTGCAATGAAATTGCGGGAGACAGTGACATTCTTTTTTAAGCATACTTCTTTAAAAATAAAAGGAAACTGGTTTGGCCTTTAACCATAACGAGCTTAGCTGTCCTCAAGTAAAGTTATCGCCTTATTACTGTCTCATCTCCGGTTTCTCCTGCATCAACTGTATGTGAGTGTGTGAATAACTGACCCTGTTCTCAACTGGCAGTAATATCCGTCCTGAGTGATTGGATCACCAGCGGACAGCTCTAGGTACAGGCAAAAACACTCCAGGACGCATTGAGGACGCATTGAGATCGGATCGCAAAAAACACATTCAGAGGTGGTTTTGATATGTCCACATTATAATAGCAGTAAGAATGGGAATGTGTCCTGGACCTACTTAACTGTGAGCGGAACTACGCAATTGTTCAGTTTGTTCAAGTATTTCTTATATCACAGAAAACCACAGAAAGTAAACTTTGTGTTTTGGATGTTATTATCATATACTGTTAGTGATGTCACTGTGCAGCCTGCTCTTGAGCTCTCTGCAGTTGATTGGAAAAGGCAGCCGCCAGTATACAGTAATGTTATTTTTAGTATACGTTCCCAAATTCACCAATATGAAGGATTACTACAGATATTCCTGTTTTTACATCGTCTCCTTTTGTTAATTATTAGTCTTGCATTGCCAGAGCTACACAGCGCTGCTTGCTATGCACAAAGCCAGCAAACTCAAAGCAGCACCTGTGAAACGGTTTCATTTTCTATAGATTCTTCATAATATAAGTCCCCACGTTATTTTGTTATTTAAATGCTTTTATTGTGTAGCGGCAAAATCAGCAAATGTTCGTCTTCATCAGCAGCAACATAACGACTCCCAGAAGCAAACATGAAACAGAATAAAGCAGCTATAATATAGACACTAAACTTCAGCCCACAGAGATTCAGTGAGAAGCTACAAACGTACTGAGCTGAACACACAGAAAGTTTAAAAACGTCTTTCTCTCTCATGCCCGTCACAGACATCCTTGTCGACACACAGACAGACTACGGGCAGCGCTTTTTCAGGTCATCGCACGTTTCTAATGCATGATTTATGTGAGAGTAACAACTGAAATGTATAAACACGCTCACACACAACCATCCTATATGCAAACAGAAATGGTATACACTAGTGTCTGTCTGCAGACCTCCACTGTGGAGTCTATTCCTGTACAGGCTCCACTGTCAAGGACACCTCCAGGACATGCACGCAGAATATACAAAATAAAATCGTGTAAACTCGTCTGGTGAAAATATAGGTCGTTCATTTATATTTAAATAGCCTAACTAATCAACATTGCCGGTAATGTAGTATTTATTTAGCAGATTCTGTCCACACTATAGGCTATGCAACGTGCATTCTGTTAGTAAGAGATGTATTATTCAGCCTGTTTGTCAAAATACAATAAACTCTGTGTAGCAATATTGTCAGAAAAATATAAAACGTATTCAGACGCAATATATTTTCGTCAAAATGCAATAAACACCATACAGCAACATTGTCAGAAATATTCTCTTATTGAGTGAGTGTGAGAGAATGTGTATTTTCTTCAAACAATTAGCCTGTTATTTTATGCCAAACAGGTTATTCTGCCATTGACTCATTTGGTGTTTGGTGGATTGGATGATTGAAGTTTGAAAAAACAAGACATTTTGGAAATTTAACAATTTATTGGAGGGATGCCATCCCACACAGTCCTGACCTCAACCCCACTAAACACTTGTGGGATCAGCTTGGCCGTGCTGTTCGTGCCAGAGTGACAGTGGCGGATCTAGAAAGTTTTACAGGGGGTGGCAAAGGGGTAGCGAGAGATCTTGGCAGGGTGGTAAGGGAAGACGGTACATGGGAACCCCCATATGTAAACGCACTGCTATGCCCCTCAACACCCTGCTACGCCCTGAACTGCTAGAACTATTATTTCTAGTCATAGTTCCATTATCTTTATTGTTACTATAATTGCCACTGTTCATCATACCAACTGCTATAATTATTATGAATCATAATTCTCCATATCTGTATATCTATATCAGTGTCTCTGTGTCCCAACCGGCAGCAGCAGATCACCACCCACCAAGAGCCTGGGTCTGTCTAGGCTCAGGTTTCTGCCCAAGAGGAAGTTTTTCCTCGCCACTGTTGCACCAAATGTTTGCTCTTGGGGGATTTGTTGGGTCTTTGTAAATTATAGAGTGTGGTGTAGACCTACTCTATCTGTAAAGTGTCTTGAGAAGAGTGAACTCTTGTTATGATTTGATACAATAAATACAATTTAATTTAGCTGAATTTGTCCATGAGAAATTTATATGGAAGGAGAATAAAAACAAACCATATGGTCCAGGGGTAACTGCAGGCCTCTTCCTCCCTGTCATCTTCATCCTCCTGATCACTCTCTGCCTCTGTCCCTCTCTCTGAATCTGCAGCCTCCTCTTCATCCCTCACAGTCAATTCTTCCTTTCCCTCTTCTCTTTCACTTATTTCTGCATCTCCTTCTGTGGTCTTCCCCTGCTCTGACCTGCCTGGTCTCTCCAGTTTACTGCCTTCTCCTTCTTCATTTGCCTCCTCTTCCTCCTGTGCACTACTCAGAATTTTCTTGGCTGGCAATATCCCCACTTTTAGGCTTCAGCTAATATCTCCAGCTACTCTGGCCTGTAAAAGTCAAGATGTGAAAAGCTCTGGTTATCCTTGTATTACATCACACTGTAGGGCCCTGTAGCTAATAAGTAGCCTAACAAACATAACATCAGAAGAGATTTATTACATGCACAATTCAATTCAATTCAATTTTATTTATAGTATCAAATCATAACAGGAGTTATCTCAAGACACTTTACAGATAGAGTAGGTCTAGACCACACTCTATAAGTTACAAAGACCCAACAATTCCCGACATTCCAGGAATTCCCCCAAGAGCAAGCATCAATGCAACAGTGGCAAGGAAAAACTCCCTTTTAGGAAGAAACGTCGGACAGACCCAGGCTGTTGGTAGGCGGTGGCTGACGCAGCCGGATGGGGGCAATAACAGTCACAGAACAGATAATGAAACAGAATTGTGAAATTGTGGTTGTAGGAGCGTAGCAGGGGACAGCATAGCATAGCAGGGAATTGCGGCAGAATCCTGGCCACAGCTGGAACCATGATTTTGGTGCCACATCATTCTGGGTGAAAAGAAACATAAAGACTCCGGGGAGCAAGCTCCCAGGGCTAGGTTAGTAACACGCATTTCTTGGACATGGATGCACAGAAATGGGAACATAGAGGAGAGAGAAGCTTAGTGTGTCAAAGGAAGTCCCCCGGCAGTCTAGAACTAAAACAGCATAACTAAGAGAGACAGGCTAAAGAGAGGTGCCTGGTCGGGCTAGAACTCTCCCCAGCCGGATCGGGTTGTATCGGCCTGCCTCCCTCTACTTTGATTATATCATTGATTATATGGTAGATGAATCTGACGACTATGAAGAGAAGCAGGTGGGCCAGGTTAGGCGGACGCTGCAGCTCCTCACTCCCTAACTATAAGCTTTATCAAAGAGGAGAGTCTTAAGTTTACTCTTAAATGTGGTGACAGTATCTGCCTCCCGGACCCAGACTGGGACCTGGTTCCACAGGAGAGGAGCCTGATAGCTGAAGGCTCTGGCTCCCATTCTACTTTTAGAGACTCTAGGAACCACAAGTAACTCGGCATTCTGGGAGCGCAGTGCTCTAGTGGGACAGTAAGGTACTATGAGCTCTTCAAGATGTGATGGTGCTTGACCATTTAGAGCTTTGTAGGTCAGGAGGAGGATTTTAAATTCAATCCTGAATTTTACAGGAAGCCAATGCAGAGAAGCTATTACGGGAGAAATATGATCTCTTTTCTTAGTTCTTGTCAGAACACGTGCTGCAGCATTCTGGATCAGCTGGAGAGTCTTAACGGTTTTATTTGAGCATCCTGATAGTAAGGAATTACAGTAGTCCAGCCTGGAAGTAACAAATGCATGGACTAGTTTTTCAGCATCGTTTTGAGACAGGATGTTCCTAATTTTGGCAATGTTACGAAGGTGAAAAAAGGCTGTTCTTGTGGTTTGTTTTAAGTGGGCATTAAAGGATATATCCTGATCAAAAATAACTCCTAGATTTCTGACTGTAGTGCTGGAGGCCACGGCAATACCATCCAGAGTAACTATATCTTTGGATAATGAGGTACACAACAGTTGTGTTTAGACTAGCCTTCTTACTCCCATTGTATTTGTTGTTTTCCCAGTTTGACAGTAAAGGATGTCACCTGGTTTAATGTGTGCAGCCTTATTGCAGTGATATGTGAGAGGAAGTGGATTTTATAGTAGTCCTTAACTAATCACATACAAATGATCGGTCTCAGCAGGGCTGTGTAGTGTGTTGTAACGTAACGCCACCGAAACAGCGACCCTCTGTAAACGTTATGAATACATGCCAATACATGCCAGTTTGTAAAATTTAGTATTATGCTGTTCTTATCTTTAGTAAAATCAAAACTAAGCAAAGGGCAGAATGCTCTTACAAGTCACAAAGGGGCGATTTGACTTTTGGCTAACGTAATAGACGCGCTGTTGTTGATGCTGACTCGCCTTTAGCATATATTACATTTATTACAAATGTAACTTTAAATTAAATGTGTGTTTAAACTTCACCTGGGGAAACTGACTTCACCTTCAGAGACTTGGGGGGGGCAGCTCAGTCGCTCCAGTCTTTGCAGGGCCACAAAAATGTATGTAGGCCTATTATTAATATTTTACACAAATTTACAGTAACATTAACACTTCAACTTGAAGACCAACAGCCAACTTAATCTAAAAACTGTAAACATCAGCGTGAACACAAAACACAGTGGGAGAGAAGTGAAAAAAGGAGAGAGAAGGAGAGCAAGCAGGCTGTGGTCTAGAAGTCATTTCAGTCAGTTGTTGTCTTCTTGGCCTCGCAATAGGTCAGTGTCTCTTATCCGCAATTTCAGAAACTTTCACACAGAAAAAAGCTATGCTGCCTTCATGTGCTAGTCGAAGGATCCTACTTAGGAGAAGAGAGAAATATGATCTCTTTCTTAGTTCTTGTCAGAACATGCGCTGCAGCATTCTGGATCAGCTGGAGAGTCTTAAGGGACTTATTTGAGCATCCTGATAGTAAGGAATTGCAGTAGTCCAGCCTGGAAGTAACGAATGCATGGACTAGTTTTTCAACATCGTTTTGAGATAGGATGTGCCTAATTTTGGCAATGTTACGAAGGTGAAAAAAGGCTGTTCTTGAGGTGTGTTTTAAGTGGGCGTTAAAGGATATATCCTTATCAAAAATAACTCCTAAATTTCTGACATCCAGAGTAATTATATCTTTGGATAATAAGATTTAGAGGTGTTTAGGGCCCAGCACAATAACTTCAGTTTTGTTTGAGATTAACATCAGAAAATTGTAGGTCATCCATGATTTTATATCTTTGATGCATACCTGAACTTTAGCTAACTGACTGGTTTCGTCTGTATAAGTATAATTGGGTGTCATCCGCACAACAGTGACAGTTAATTGAGTGTTTCCTAATAATATTGCCTAGAGGAAGCATATATAAGGAGAATAGAATTGGTCCAAGCACTGAGCCTTGTGGAACGCCATGGTTAACTTTAGAGTACCTGGAGGATTTGTCATTAACATTAACAAATTGAGATCGATCAGAGAAATAGGACTTAAACCAGCTCAGTGCGATTCCTTTAATACCAACTAAGTTCTCCAGTCTCTGTAATAGGATGGTATGGTCAATAGTGTTGATTGCAGCACTACGATCTAATAAGACAAGTATGGAGACACGTCCTTTGTCTGAAGCAGTTAGAAGGTCGTTAGTAATTTTCACCAGTGCCGTCTCTGTGCTATGATGCTTTCTAAATCCTGACTGAAAGTCCTCAAATAAACTATTGACATGTAGGAAATCGCATAACTGATTAGCAACTACCTTTTCAAGGATCTTGGACCTCAGGATTGAGGGTTGTTTTTTTCAGAAGAGGTTTTATCACAGCTTCTTTAAATGACTGTGGTACATAACCTGTTAATAAAGACATATTGATCATATCTAGTAATGAAGTGGTAACCATGGGTAACACTTCTTTAAGTAACCTCGTTGGGATGGGGTCTAAGAGACAGGTAGATGGCTTAGCTGAAGAGACCTTTAACATTAATTGTTGAAGGTTTATAGGGTAAAAGCAGTCTAAGTATATGTCAGGTCTTGTCGTTCCTTCTAGCAGTCCTGTGTTTAAAGGTGAACTGTTAGAAGTTGAGGGCAAAAGGTGATTAATTTTATCTCTAATTGTTATAATTTTATCATCAAAGAAGCTCATGAAGTCGTCACTACTCAGAGCTATAGGAATAGATGGCTCAGTAGAGCTGTGACTGTCTGTCAGCCTTGCTACAGTGCTGAAAAGAAACCTTGGGTTGTTCTTATTTTCTTCTATTTGTGATGAGTAATAGTCTGATCTGGCATTTCTGAGGGCCTTCCTATAGGTTTTCAGACTGTCTTGCCAATCTAAACGAGATTCTTCCAGTTTGGTGGAACGCCATTTACTTTCATGTTTTCGCAAGATTTGTTTTAGTTTGCGAGTTTGGGAGTTATACCAAGGTGCAAGTTTCCTTTGCTTCCTCGTCTTCTTTTTGAGAGGAGCAACAGAGTCTAAAGTCGCCCGTAGGCAGGCCGTAGTACTGTCCACAAAATTATCAATTTGGGGGGGGACTGAAGTTAACAAAAAGGTCCTCTAGCACGACATTGAGTTAAATGCTGTTGGAATATTTTCCTTAAATTTTGCTATAGCACTGTCAGATAGGCATCTAGTGTTGAAGCTTTTATCTAATTTTGTATAGTCGGGTAGTAAGAATTTGAAAGTTATTAAGAAATGGTCTGATAATAAACGATTATGTGGGAATACTATTAAATCTTCAATTTCGATGCCATAAGCCAGCACAAGGTCGAGGGTGTGGTTAAAACAGTGAGTGGCCTTATACACACTCTGACTGAAACCAATTGAATCTAATAGTGAGTTGAAAGCAATACTAAGGCTGTCGTTGTCAATGTCCACATGGATATTAAAGTCACCTACAATAATTATTTTGTCTGATTTTAGGACTATACCTGATAAAAACTCTGAGAATTCAGATAAAAATTCTGAATACGGACCTGGAGCTCGGTAAACAACAACAAATATAATTGGCTGTACAGTTTTTCACGTTGGATGTTGAAGATTAAGAACTAGGCTTTCAAACAAGTTATAATTTAGTTCAGGTTTAGGATTAATTAAAAGGCTTGAATCAAATATGGCTGCAACTCCCCCTCCTCAGCCTGAGCCTCTAGGAATTTGAGTATTATTATGACTGGGAGGAGTGGCTTCATTTAAACTAACATATTCTTCATTGCACAGCCAGGTTTCGGTAAGACAGAATAGATCAATTTGATTATCTGATAGCAAATTGTTTACTAATACTGCTTTAGATGACAGAGATCTAATATTTAATAGTCCACATCTAATTTCCTATTCTGTTCTATCATTGCAGATGTTGTTTTAATAATAAAGGTATATCTCTTTAAACAAGTCCAGTACTACCTCTTCTTTCTTGTTGTCCAATTACCTAAACATTCAAGACTATATTTACACCAAACCAACCATTTACGTTTATTACAGGTTTTTATATCAATCATCCTCCAGCGAGTACAGGACACTGTAAAAGATGGTGGTGACTGACATACAGACATATCACCACAACCTATAGGGTCTAACCCTAGAACAGATTTCTCCAGTTTTAATGGTGCAAAAAGAAAAAGGCATGAGGGCATTACACAAACACACTATGACCAGTAGATGGCGGCAGCACACTTTTCTAAAAGTGATTGTTTTCTGGCAGACGGAGACTGCTTCCATATGGGCATATTTCCACGATGAACCCATCCAAAAGGTTTAAAGGTTCTATAAAAATAGGACCCTTTTTTCTATCCATCTTACATTTTATGCGTTTTTCAATTATAGATTAGAGACAAAGAAATGTAACCTTAAATTGCATGGATATCCTCTGTGGTCATTAAAGGTCCAATATGTAATATTTACTGTATTTAATCAAAAGATTACCACAATATGTCAGGAAACATGTTAAGTTGAAATACTATCTTCTCTGACAACAATGCTAAAGCCAGTTTTTTCTCCTTTGAAATTTCCATTCTGTGACTGAATGTCTGTTTTTCTTTTGGCCTGTGTGTTGTTATCAACTCCCCATTTTGACACCCGGGTTGCCAGACATGAAACAGGTCATTCCTGTTATGCAGTAACATGTGGCCTCATAACATAATATCAGAATAGTGGCTTGTTTAACTGTCAGGAAAAGGTATTGGTCAAGCTCAGGCCCTAATAAAATAATAATTATTGAAGATATTCCACCCTGTTAGGGACATAATGACCGTAGAATGTTAATAATGTAAATATTAAACAATATTACGATTTTCTTAGATATTGTGTCCCTTATTCCATCATATCACATTTTATTCTAAACAATTAAATTAAAAAACAATTATAGATGAGTAGAATGTCTTATTTAAAACCACCACTTTTTTTCACACATTTTCTCCCCAAAAGGAGAACTCATTGGAACTCTTCAGTGGGAAGCTAGTTGGTTTTTGTATCGTCTTGGGCAAAAGATGGGGCAGAAAGATTCATCCAGGGAAGGGCTTGGTAGTTACCATCCATGATCCATTCATTATGGTCCATAGTTGCCTCCATGATACTGATTTCAGTCATTTCATTGTCCTCTTCCATTTTCTCCTGTTTTATGTTAAGCACTTTGATTTAAAAAGTGTGAGTGTTTAGAAATGCAGCCTAATGGCTTGTTTGACAAATGTGCATTTGTTTTGACTTGTACCTGTTAAAAAAAAAAAAAATTATTTACAAAGAGAAGCATTGAAGGTTGATGAATGTTAATAGCAAAGAACACATTTATGTGTGGGACTTTGTTTGATTTAACATCACACTGCATTATTAGTTGATTTAAATAAATGACTTTTTTGAAATAACAATGTATGGTAGGCCTAACATATCAATTATTATATTCAGCAGATGATCCTCATATTAATCACCATGGTTACAGGTTGTAGCCATCCTAACCTTTGTAGCCTTTACTGAGACTACCTTTTCAAAATTAAGAAGGGACTAGTTTTAGGAGGCATTTTCAGGAAATTAAAAGAATAAGCAGATTGTTGCAGAGGTTTTTGTTTACAGAGTAAGATGTATATAGCTTTGAATGAATTGTATATGAATCTGTGCATATACAACATGTGTTTTGGCATTTTTTGGCACACTTCTACCTCAGCCTACTGCACACAGAGTACAAGTACTTTTGCATATTCTGCAGAAATAGAGACCTGTGTGCAGTGGTGCCATGCCAACAATCTCATTCAACCATTTGACAAGCTGAGGCGTTGGTGGTGACATGGGTCAGAGGGGATCAGAGGTCATACATGATGAACCAATCAATGGGCTCTGCTCCTATAGACACCTTGGTGTTGATATGGACAACACCTGGCTGGAAGGCCCGTGTTCAAAGTGTGTGTTATCATTTAGAGCAGACACTCACGGTGAATCAGAGGGTTTATGTTATAAGGCTGCATTACAGAGCATATTCATATATATCCACATGGCAATATCTAAAAACATCTCATTTAAAGCTTGCTTGTCAGGTGACTGTCATGAAGGTTGTGGAGAGGAATAGAAGCCAGTCTCTCCAGGCAAGCACAGAGAATATGACCTGATCTATCTTTATTCTCCATGCCAAGTGTGAGCTCTTATCCTCTGGTAGAAGAAATAGAGTAGAGTAAACTAAATATTTCTAAACTATAGGCCTAATTTGGATCTACCTCAATTAAAACTTTAAATAATGTTGCTTGAGGCTGCAGGGGTTGTGCAATAGGCGGTATGCACAGGCGAGCATGACGTATTTTTGGTTAAATATCAGGATGGATGTAAACTTACGTTTATCGTAGAATGCTGTGCTACCGTATGCTACCATTGAATGCTTGTCGTCAAAACATCCAAAACTGTTAATTTTTCTCGTTGTTGTGTTGTTTATGTTGCGGAATTAGACTATCCTCCTGACCATGACTACTACGACAGTACTGAACCTGCTGCGCTGGATATATCCCTTGACCACAATGAAGAACTTCATGTAGAAATAGCAAGGCTCCAAAATCAAATTGAGGAGATAACTATCAGCAGCAAGTTCTGCTTGGAGCAGTTTGCTGGATCTGATGATGACATAAGGTTTTTCACAAGGTAAATTAAAATGTCCACTCTGTGTGTGTGTATATGTTCCATATATATGACGTATTAGAGCTGTCAACAGTGACTATTATTATTATCTGTTTAAATGTTGCATGTGTGATGTGTGTTGTTGTGAGCTACTGGAAACCTTGAATTTCCCTCGGAATGCGTAAAGTATCTATGTGAAACTATCTAGATCTAGGCTATCTACTGGTGTATTGTATTTTAAAATACTGAGAAGAGCAGTAAGCAAACGTGTGTGTGGCATGGATGTATTAAGAGAAGGTGTGTGGTCCAGTTTCTGACCTTATGTGCCTAAATGTTCCAGGATGTTGTATAACTGTCAATAAGGATGCTAACATGCTTGCAATTTAATGTTGTGTATGAACACTAAACATATAGACACGTATGTCTCACAGGTTTGCAAGTCATGCCCACCTGATGGCCTTTTGGAACCAGATAGCCAGCCAACCGCAAGATCATACGGGTGACATGAGCACGAAGTGTAGCGAAGACTGATGAGGTCCCTCACACTGGCAATGCAACAATGAATATATTTTACAGTTGTTCTTACAAAGCAAGATATATTGCATCATCTTATCAAATCCTTACATCTAAATAAGTTGAGCCAGTCACAATCTATTTGTGTAATGAGGTAATAATGGAATTCTTACTCATTTCAGGTTCTTCGACCCATTGATGAATTTTTTCTCTTTATGAATTACTTGTCATTGGGTCTGATGCAGAAGGATCTGGCCCACAGATTCAAAATCCACCAGTCAACTGTAAGCTGCATCATAACTACATGGGCTAACTTCCTGTATACTGTACTAGGGGCTGTGGGTATTTGGCTGGATGAGGAGACTGTCAAATCTCACATGCCAGAGGTTTTTCATGGTTACTCTAACACACAAATTATTTTGGACTGTACCGAAATACGTTGCCAAACACCAAGTTCTCTTCTCCTCCAGAGTGGTGTTCTCAATCAATCACACTGTACATTTAAAGGATTAATTGGGATGGCCCCTGACTGCGCAGTAACCTTTGTGTCGTCTCTCTATGAAGGTGCCATCAGCAATAAAGAGAATCTGAAGCAGTCTGGCATTGTGGCTCTCTTAAACCCATCTATGGCCATAATGGTTGGCAAGGGTTTCCTTGTGGAAGACTGTGTGCCCTACCTACCTTTCTGTGTAAGAGAGCACAGAGGTCAGGAAGATGCAATCTATTGCCAGACTGAGAGCAAGGGGGCAAGCCTGCCTCCTCAGAGCGAAGCCGCATTTTATGCTACCGAAACCATCACCCCCGTTAGCATTCCATTGACTGCCATTCATTTTGGCGTCACTTTGACAGCCAATAACTTTACATCTGAAGCGTTTAAAGACTCTATTTGTCCATTGTTTATTTCTAAAGAAACACGACAATGTATAAAAGGCTCCATTACCTTGTATCTCTCTGTATGGCTCCGTAGCAGACGTTTTTGTAAAAATAGGCTAACGATTGTGTCATAACCACGCGACTGACTGTCGCACAGTAGAGAAATTACCGCATAGTCAGGAGAAGCTTGCAGGCAATGTATGAAAAGCATCGGAACAAAACATTTCAGCAATGTTTTGATGGATTGGAAATACTTCAATATGTGGTAAGTGAATTCATATGAATTAGCGTCTATCCACGAACAAGTAGGATATTTTAAGAAAAGTATATGTTAAATAATTAAGTAGGGGTAACGAGGTATACATATATTCACAGGGGATGGGGAAATTCTACAGGCAATCACTCATCACTCTTCATCCATTTGGATTAATTTCCATTCAACATATACTAACTGTTGCTGTTCACACTAGGCATTTGGCAGTCTGAGGTTGAGAACCATTGATATAGTTTGTAGTGACTTTGAGGATTCATTTTCTTGAACAATGTGATATGCTTTTTTTCTTGTCAGGTTCCCTTTCAATGGCAAAGAGAGGTTGCAGCAGTGGATACACAATGTCAAGAGAAAGAGCTGGACAGCAAACAAGCATTCTCGCCTCTGCTCCCTTCACTTCACACAGGACTGTTTCATCCCTGGCCGGGAACAAGTTACCCTTAAACCAGACGCAGTGCCAACCAGCTCCTACCCACATTGCCATGTGAAGGCCAAGGTGAGGCACACCAGAGTCAGTAAGAACACAACGGTTATTAAGACTGACTCTGGCACACAAGCTCGTAAACGCAGGAACGTCAGTCATGACCATGATTACATCAGTTGCACTCACAGTGAACCACAGACAGTCCAGATAAGTGTAGCAGCTGCAGCAATAGCCATTCTGCAGATCATGGTGCATACACACTAAAAGCCAACCGACACCTCCTTGCCTATGCCAGATGAGCTGAACCATGTCCATGGGGCCACTTTGACATGGGCAACAAGGAGGTAGCCATCAATGTTAAGCCCCCCCCCCCACCCCTCACACACTACCCATACAATGTTACTTATTATTACACTGCACATATCTATAGATACTGTACATACATATGTCTATATACAACCCCAAATCAGAAAAAGTTGGGACAGTATGAAAAACACAAATAAAAAAAGAAAGTAGTGATTTCTAAATGTACTTTGACTTGTATTTCATTGCAAATATTTCATGTTTTGTCTGGTCAACTTAATTTCATACCAGCAATTTGCTGGTAAAATAAGTCATTGTAATAAGTTATTGTTATTACATTATTAATCAATCATTTAATTTTGATCATATGGCCTTAGCAATAAACAAGCCGTTCTTTAATGTCGCTGTCGTTTTGTGTTCCTTTTTTTATATTTTCTATTATATTATAAATATATATATTTCGGTTCAGGCACCGGTTCAGGCACCGTTTACGCACCGGCACCATTTTAAAAGTATTGTTTTAGCACCGGTATCGAAAAAAACAAACAATACCCAACCCTACTCATGGATGGCTATGAAACAAATAGGCTGTGATGAAATATGTTATGAAATACATGTAGTTTTTATGTTATAATTTGATATGTTACAATTTGTATATGTGACAATTAATATTACAATGTTGTAAATAAGACAGTTGACAAAATACAGTTTAAAATGATTGTACAATAATGCAAGAATCCATGTGTCTGTTCAGTTACTTTTCATAGAGAGTTATTTTAACATGTATATGTTAAAGAAAAACAAATCACATCTCTCTTTCAGGGAGCTTAATACAGTGCTGTCTCGACAAATGCACTGCACGGAAATGTCATCGTGGGCACAGACAACAAAATCACACCATTCCATGTGTTACACTTTTAAGAATGAGCCGACGCTCACTCTTGGAATAATACATTTATTTCCTGTAGGAAATATGAAAACACAGATCGGGAGCCGTAGCATGTACACTTAAATTCATTCATCACGTACTGACTTCTACTTCACTACTGACTCATCCCATATACTTTAATAACTCTTACACAATTACTATCAATAACAATACACTTTATAATCCACATACACCAAACAAAAATACTCTTTGTAGTGTCAAATTACTCTTTTTAACATATATACACAGGTAAGTAATGCATAAATTCAAATGACATAAAAACATGAAAATAACAGTTCAGTAATACATTACTCCAGACTGAATAATCTATGAACTTGTCTTATTACTCTGTGTCTCACTGCTTTTACTGTTTTTAAACCTCTATGAATTATGCTTATGAACTGAATTATCTAACATAACTAGTATTTGACCCACAGCCAGTTACTATATCTTCACATGGATTACAATTACACTGAGTACCGCATGTAGCGGCCCCTCGGATTTATTGATCAAGACGCAGAGAGTTTCAAACGGGTGTCGATTTATTTCTTCCTCTCAACGAACACCATAAGCACCATAAGCACCATGAACACCGTGAAAACTACAGAATAAAACAGAAGAAATACAAAATGCTTCTATGTAGTTTCACAAACAATTCGCACATAAATCATGTTCACATATTAATCATGTTTACACCAAATACGAATCATTTTAACATATAACCAATATGAAATGAACAATGCCTTTAAGCTATTATGACAATTAAATATCACATGCTTCTTCTAAATGAAATATGATATATCACAATTGTTCACAGAAAGAATATATTGCTTCTATCTTGATGACGTGCAATTAATCCATAAACAAAGTTCATGACATTCTCTTTTCCCTGAACAAAATCTCTTCTGATAATAATGCACACTCTACATTTTTGAGTTTCATACCTCATTCCGCTCTCCAAGGGGGCTAATCAAAGAGTTTCCTCCATCAGCTAGCATGCTCTCTAGCTCAACAGACCCTCACAGTTCGGAGCTCTTAGAAATAACAGGTACTAACAATACGAACATAATAAAGTAAATCACAATGTAAACTCTTTCCTTACAGGATTGAAATGGATGAAAACGATAAATAAGTAATGTGTTTACAAGTTTTACCGTTCTTCCGACAATGCGTGAGCACCCCATTGTGAAGAGAGAGTAGCAGGAAGTTTTTGCACCACAAAAACATCAGAAGAAGAAAAACGGCGCTTTTCAAAATAAAAACAGAACAGACCACAAGGTGGCACTGTAGAACTACAACGTCTTGTTAACACATAAATATAATATTGTCTAGGAGAATATTAATGCAATTTATCAGACATTTACACTCCACTTATTAATACATCACAGAATGCTCCTTTAACCTTCATGACGCTCAGGCTGTGGCGTTAGCATTTACCGGTGATTAGCATTAGCTTGGCCTGCTAAACAATACACAGTTAAACTGTTTCCTAAAACATTTACTCTGTTTTACTAAACATGTTTCACTCCTTATAGCTCACACAGAAAGGTAGTAGCTTGTGTTTAGCGACCGAAGTCCTTACACGAGGCGGCACACATACACACTCATAACACAGTCAAATTCAATGTCTCTTAATGTCACAGTTGTTAACGAAAGCTCTAATAAAATAAACTACTACTCCTATATTACCTGGGTGCTGAGTACAGTCAGCTTACCTGTAGGAAATATGAAAACACAGTTCAGATCGGGAGCTGTAGCATGTAGGCTACACTTAAACTCGTTCATCACATATCACCCATTCAAACACATACATTCAGAATCCCTTGTGGTATATAGACAATAGAGACAGTAGTTAACTTGTGTTTTTAGACTTTAGTTTCACTCAGTTCAAAATGTAAAGGGGGGGGGGGGGGGGCAAATAGTTAACACACAGTACCACACATGCCTGTGATGAGTAACTGTCCCTGGACTTGCCAATAATAACAATGGCTTTCCTTCAATTTGTGTAGGCCATGGTCAAATCTCAGGAACTTGCAGTCTATGTAGCTGGCTACATTTGGGCATTCCATTTCAACTAGACAAAGTGATGGTCGCTCAAGTGGGTCATATACCCATAGATATAGATATACCAGCCTATTCCAAGGTGCGTCTGGATGCACGACTAGCCCACACTTTGTCAGATTAAGATTTTTTTAGAACTGCATAGTCCTTCAATGCACCTGCTTCCATTTCCAGCAACCTTTTCATTAGTGATGTTTGTCTTGTCCCTCTAAGAATTCTTTCTGCCAGTTTTTCTGCTGTGCTTGTACCTCTAACATGGCTTACCTCCCGAAATGCGAAGCAGTCACTCTCTCCTTCCTCAGTTGCACTTTGGCATCTGGTTGCTTCCTCAATCAGGTGTGACTGTGACAAAGTCACAGAAAGAGAACTGAGGTGCAGCTTTTCTTGATCCGTCATGATCTCGTATGAACAGTCTGTTGGTTGTAAATGGTAACCGTCCAGTGGCACTTTTGGGAACAGTGGCGCATCCTCATGGATGACAACACTGTCAGGTGGAGGTGGTGGATGTTGATATGACAGGATACTGCCAGTTTGTACCTTGCCAAGAATGGAGTCCACGAGTGGTTTGTCAGATGTGATGTTCATTCTGCAGATAAGGGGAAGAAAGTCTGGTTCCATGTCAGCATAGGCAGGTAGTGGGTTGAGGCTCACCGCTGTAGCCCTTGTAAAGTGTAGATCTGGAATAACAGTATCAGGAAAAGTGCAAGGACTCACTAGGAAACACACCAGAATCGAACAGTGATCAACACATTGTAGTCTGCCTATTTAATTGGACTCTGCATACCTAATTCCGCTTGCCGAAGCAGCATCTGGTTTGGGCTTCACTACAACCATGGCATCCACAGGTCCTGGCTTCAGTCCCTATTTATTTATGAGATTGTATTAGGAGAGATGCTAGTATGCATGTGATACTACTGTTTGGTATTGAAATGATACAAACCATTGTTCGTGGTTTATGCCACTTCTGCTCTGTTTCAGTGCACAAAAGTACAGAAGGGACGACAGACATGCTACATTCAGAGTAATGGGTAGTCTGATAAAGTAATGCAACCAAATGACTGCATATCCCACACCCAGCCACACAGGAACAGTAGCTTTAACAAGCACAACTGGCTGTGAATCACGTAATGTCATCTGAAATACACAGAAGTATAATTTAATTTTTGTTTTGAAAGAAGAGGGTCTCTTAACTGCTCTTTAATGTTTAATTTCTTATACTGCACTGTAACTTTGATTATTGTATTTTGATTGTCTTCAGGTAAAGCACTTTGAATTGCCCTGTTGCTGAAAAGTGCTATACAAATAAAGCTGCCTTGCCTTGCCTTGCCTTACAGCAGTAGGAGCAAAACCTGTTCTTTCTTCTTTTTACTGGTGTAAGCAACTTATCTACTGTCTTGTATCACTTTTGTGCTTTTCTGCATAACTTTCCTATTGTCTTGCACCACTTGGCTATACTGTCTCCCACCGCTTACCTATTGTCTTGTGCCATTTACCTAACTTTACACTTTACACAGCATTGGCAGAGCAGTAGGTGAGTGGTGCAACATTGTAACCTAGTGCCAATAACAACAATAGAGTGGAGGTTTTGCTCCTAATTCCTCTTGAAGAGTAGTAGTACAAAAGCAAGGATGTTGGGCCATATGTTTATAAAGAATGAAGCAAAGATGACAGTACAGTTCTGAGTAGAACATCAGCAGTTTGAAGCTAGCAGTTTTGAATAGCTGAGTGGAATACTTTACTGTCTTCGGGCCGGGTTCGGACAGATATTTAGAAATGATATTCGGGTTCGGGTCAGGCTCTGTCACATCAGCGCGATAAGACATTTGTTGTAAAATGGTGCTGCGGCTCCTTTAAGAGAGCTCTGTGTGTGTGTGTGTGTGTGTGTGTGTGTGTGTGTGTGTGTGTGTGTGTGTGTGTGTGTGTGTGTGTGTGTGTGTGTGTGTGTGTGTGTGTGTGTGTGTGTGTGCGTGTGCATGTGGAAAGTGGGCAGATGAGAGATAGAGAGAGGAAGCAGACGTGTGCGACTGGAGCAGAGTTGGTGGAATAAGTTTAAGTTTTGTACACAGTGTGTGCGATGTCCGAAATAAACCCCAGACTGAAAGCCAAGTTCATTCATTTGCTCACCAGAAACAGGATTTTAACCCTTTTTTTTTATTTTATAACGTCGGCCCCGGAGGTAATGAGTCTCCCCTTGTAAACTGTAAACACTGTAAACATAACGGTCTACTGTCACTATCTAATGTTTTCTTCCAGTAACCGTGAATGTCCAAACATCCTTATGCCAGTGCAGAAGTGCATAGAGCCTATAGCTTCATGATATGATGCATATAGTGTTGTGTGTAGGTTGCTCTTGTCACTGTTTGTGAAAGATGAGAAATAGATTGCTGTGTGATGTGCTTCAGTCTGGCTACATATCATATACCAATATATTTAAAAACTACAACTCCCACTAGAATCATTTAGCCACAGAATAGTGTACTTGTAGTTCTTCCGGGGTGGGTTGGTGGACTTGTTGAGCTCCTGTTTTTCTGCTTTCTGCTGTAACCGGCCGACTGAGCAAACAGTACATGAGACAAATACATGAAACTGTATTTTATTATTAGGGCCCGAGCGCCGACAGCGGCAAAGGCCCTATTGAAACTGAAGGAATTATTATTATTATTCCTCAGCGCAATGAACTGCCTTTTTGAGGGGCTTAACATATTCAAAAACTCACCAAATTTGGCGGTTGTATCAAGTCTGGTGAAAATGTACGTATTTTAAGGGTTTCGGGAATAGGCGCACAAAAATGGCTCGCTAGCGCCCCCTACAAACTGTACTGCAGTACGTTTAACGGAGACTCACGAAACTTGGTACACATATGTAGCATGTCAAGACGTACAGAAAACGTCATTGGAGCCATACCCAACAGGAAGTCTGCCATTTTGAATTGCGATTTTGGCCATTTCCACATGTCGTACTTTAACGAACTCCTCCTAGAGATCTCATCCGATCAACTTCAAATTTGGTCTGTGCCATCTTAAGACGTTAAAGATGAAAAGTTGTAAAAAGAAAAACTTTTGATCATAGGGTATGGCCGTGGCAGGGCGGCCATTTTGTGCGTTTCTTTTTTTTCTTTTTTTTTTTTCTATTGACAAAAAGCACCAACATACAAAACTCTTGTTGGGGCACAGGATATACATGCGTATATACAATAGAAATGTTGTCAAAGTACAAGAAGGAATTACCTGAACAAAAGAAACAACAAAGAATGAAAAGCAAAAGGCTGGAGAAAGTAAAATTAACATTTAGAGCAATACACAAGGAGAGACTAATTAAAACAGTAGATTCCTAGATATGTCACTACACATTTTCCTTGCAATTTTAGTAGATTTGATCTTTTTCAGTGAGGAAAAAATAATTTAAAGTAATTTATAGACCAAACAAAGGAAGGCTTAGAACCCCTCCACTTACTGCAATGAATATGATATTTACCCATTAGAATAATCATATTGAGCAAGTCTGAAACTGATGAATCTATATTATCTATATAAAAGAGGATATGCGGCAAGGAGAGAGTAGGGATATTATCCATCTTAAGTGACAGCCAATTATGTATCTCAGACCAGAGTCTCATCAGCCACCTCACAAAAAAAACAAGGGTCTACATCAAATTTGAATCTTCTTCTAAGAAAGTCAGCGACCGGATATATCTTATAGATTATTTTAAAGTGGGTCTCTTTGACTTTTGGGGAAATGGGCCATTTAATGAATTTAAAATGTGTTTTTTCTATGGACAATGCATCCATGTTTGGAACCTGTACACACAATCCTCTGTTATAACCAAAGAACAATCTAGATTTCAAAGCATCACTAATAAATGTATTATTACATTTATTGTCAAATAAAGTACAATCATTAATAACTAAATTTGGTAGAGTTGGTAAGGGTCTTGTTCTTGCATATAACAATGTGTTTTGAATTAACTGTAATAACGGTACAGGTATTGCTTTACAGATCGTATTGTATTCTCTATATGTACAGTTTACATTATATTTGTCTAGGAAGGCTTTATATTCCAAAAGGTTACCATTATCATCTATAACATCATTCACAAAAACAATGCCCTTTTCATACCAATCATACCTGAACAGTGATTTCCTATTGATAATAATGACCCTATTGTTCCATAAGGTGGGTCCATGAGGAGAAAAGTTATGGGTAAATATCATTTCCCAATATTGGAGAACTTGTTTGTGAAAGTTTGACAACTTGACAGGAATTTTGGTCACCTCAAAATCACATTGCAGAAGAAAATCAAGCCCTCCTACTTTTTAAAATAGATTTCTGGGTATGTGAAACCACATAGAATCTGTTTGTGACAGATATGTTTTCAACCCAAACATTACTTCAAAATCCAATGCTTTAATACCACCCATATCATAGTCTTTAACCAGCTGTGATTTCTTAATATAATGGGTTTTGTTTTTCCACAGGAATTGGAAAACAATTGAATTGGTTTTCTTAACATTATCAGAAGAAACATACAGGGAGTGGCATGGATAAATTACTTTGGAAATACCTTCTGATTGACTGAGTGACTCTACCAAAAATGGTGAGATCTCTGTAAGCCAGCGACTCAAAGATTTATTCATATCTATTAAACATCTTAATTATTTTACAAAAGTTGCTACCAAAACCTAAAAACCAAAACCACAAAGAGTGTAACGATGCACAGGAATGAGTAATTAGTCCAGGGCCGCCTTAACCTAATGTTAGGCCCGGGGCTGAGAGGTTTTGTAGGCCCCCCATCCCCTCGATTTACAGAGTCTCATTTTAAAAAGGTGTAATATCTAGGTAATCTACATCACAAAATGCATTAGTTTCTTTCGAGGCATACAACAGTGAGTTTTCCCTCTGAGCCAGAAAACACCATAATATTGTTATTAACACTGAGTCCACCTGAGCATAAACTCAAGATACTTTATGTAACAACCACACACAGCAACTTATGGTGATGATAAAACCAAAATGTGTGAAAGTATGATTTCAAACGATATTATGAAAAACATCACCAACCATCACCTGTCTGCACAAACATTGATAATAACTGATAACAGCATTAGCAAAGAACAGCAACAGATCAAAGTAGGAGCCTCTTCTCTGGCCTCAGCAAGCCCTGTGAACCAATCACATGCACCTGCTGGCAGGAGATGGATTTTATATTTTTTAAATGATTACTACTTCGCTGTGTGACATTATTTATATTTTTGTATGTCAAATAATGAGGCAAATAGCAAAAAAGGGTTATGGATAGGTTCTAAAATATAGCCTAATAAAAATGAACTGTTATAGCCGATAGAGGTGACAGTGAAAGTGAGTGAAGCGACGTGACTCGCTGAGAAGCGAGCAGGCTGAGACTAGTTGACTGAACGTTAGCTGTAGAAGAGAATGTTGCAGAAAAGGATTCGAGATTTTTTCTTCGCATAGTATGAGAACCAGTATCCAGTATTTTATCTGTAGATGTTACAGTTGATGTTTCCTCGTCCACCGCTGAGGCAAACTCTGTTGATTAGCTGTAAAGCCAGAGTGAAATAACGTTAGCAAGCAGCAGCCGAGAGGGCATGAGGGAAAAATACACGACTGAGGAAGCCGAGGGTTTTCACACCGGATAGTACTTGTACTTTTTAGAGGATAAGTACACTTCTAAGCAATTCTAAGAACTACTCTCCCCCAAAATCCTTTTTACCATTTGCATTCCCACTGGCCAAGTGGCCACAGGGACTGGTAGGAGGGGTAAGGGAATGATGCAAGCACAGCAATGGTCTTAATTAAAATCAGAAGAGAGATACGCAAAAAAAAGTATGAACTATATACTAAATCTAATGTAGCCTATGTCATAATTTAAACAAGTCTCCCGAAGGTATCTCTCTCTCTCTCTCTCTCTCTCTCTCTCTCTCTCTGCTTGTGGCCGTGTGTGTGCGTGCGTGCGTGCGTGCGTGCGTGTGACGGCGGACCAGGCGCTTGTGGAGTTTAACGCCAAAAAGGCAGTTAACCACACGTTCCCGTTAATCTTATGATGGACAAGTGTTGTGATATTTAAACAAACAATACGTCAACGGCAAAATAAAATGTAAATGGACTGTATTTATATAGCGCTTTTCCAGTCTTAACAACTACTCAAAGCACTTCAACATAGTACAGGAACCATTCACCATTCACACACTGTGGCCAGGGTTGCCATACAAGGTGCCACCTGCTCATCAGATAAACACTCACACAAATGTACACTCCGATGCGCAGCATCGGGGCCAACTCAGGGTTCAAGGACACTTCGACGTGGGACTGAAGGGCCGGGGGATTGAACCACCAACCTTCCGATTGGTAGGCAACCACTCTACCCAGCCACAGCCTCTTATTTACAAGACCGGTCTGAGAGACCGGCAACTTACAGCGGGGCGTCCCAGCATGATGGCCGGCCAGCGAGCAAGCGATCCTGGGCCGCCACCAGCTGGCTGTCCGTCACTTTATGGAGCTTCTCAACTCCGAAAACTTTGAAGCAAATTGTCAATTTGGCAAAGATTTTCGGAAGACTGCCTATATTTGAAATCTAAACAGTTCATTTCTCGCGTAAAACGTTGTCAGAAGTGACTTTAATGATGAAGATGGTGAAAATTGTTATCTCGCTGTTGCTCTCTCAAGCGCAAACCAGTACAGAAGACATCACTCAGTCATAGAGGGACACACCCCAAAACTAACTATAGACATTCTGATAGGTAAGCTCACGGGCCATAGGCGATGGTTGGAAAAGTTAGAAAACAATATGACCTTTTCAGCTCATCATTAACATGAATATGGGAGGCCCCTGACCTTGGGAGGCCCCTGGGCTTCAGCCCAGGTAAGCCCGTGCATTAAAGCGGCCTTGAATTAGTAAATCTATATGTTTTGTGTAACTAGCCCTCTAAAAACTATAGAGGGAGAAAGGGAAACCTATAAACAACTATTGTAGCAAAGTTCTATTTAAATATAAATCTATTTCGCCTATTTTGTTATATTATTCTTAATTTTGGCATAACAAGAGATATCAAGGGGTGACCATATATGAACAGGTAAACAAGGTAGACATTCAGTATCTGCCATATACTGGCGTGCAAAAATATTTGGAATCAACAATATAACATTAACCATGCTCCAAGCATAACATCAAGATATTTAACGACCTTGAATGTTCAGTGATGCACTAACAAACAAAGTGCATGTAGTTTTAATACTTACATGTTGGAGCGTTTATGTCAAACAAACAATAAGATTCAAGTTTCACTGAAGAACGTGATTGTAGGCTGAATTTCTGACAGCCATTCAAATGATATTCAAGCAAGTGTTCAGATTGGGTCCACTCTCCTGTTATCGATCAGAGCGTATCCTTCTTTCAAGAATGCCCGTTTTACCTGTCTTTCTGGCTTCTTGGACCAGTGGCCACAGCTTTGCACGCGCCTCCCGGTCTTCTTTCAAGAAGTCTTCTTTTAAGCGCATGTGCATGTCTTTACACACTCTCGCATCCTTCAACTTCTTCCAAACATCATCCCGCACCGTTCTCATCCCGAACTGAATGATGATTGCTCTCTGTGAGTTATTTGAGGTTATTTCAAAAGTTCCATCTGCTCGTCCATTTTTTTTGGTCAGAACTTGTGCAGCTTGTAGAATTGCGGCGCCAGTATTCGCGTCCTCACTTTCCCTTTGGTGTCTTGGTTTCTTTGGATTCGGCTGTTTGATTGGAGTGTGTTCTTTGTTAATTTTGCCTTCTTTGGATGAGTGTTGCTCCGCTTCCATTTCTTCCTCAATGTCAGAATCATCACACGCCTCGTGGAGAGCAGCCATGTTGTAGTTGTGGTCGGACATGATTCCAAAACAACGAAGAAAAAAAAAGAATGATGTAGTAACTTACTTTAGTCACTTAATTTTGCCCGGATTGAATAGGTGTTAAGTAGAGGGGTTGTTACACTAGTTTATTACATTTCCAGGACTAAAAAGAAACTTTTTACCGGAGCCTGCAAAAAGTGCTGCCACTCACTCCGCCATCTTGGAAACCCCCATTTTGTGCGTTTTGCCATCGAAACAGGAAGTGGGAGTAACTTGAGTGTACATTGTCCAATTGGCTCGAAACTTTTCAGGATTCATAAGAGTCCAACCCTGAGGACATATAAAGGCCGATATTTACTCAAAGTCATAGCGCCCCCTAGTGGCAGCAGGAAGTAGGCCTAAAAGTCAAGGTGCTATACTTTAACAAACTCCTCCTACAGATTTCATCCGATGGACTTCAAATTTGGTCTGTACCATCACAACACCTTACCGATGAAAAGTTTATTAAAAGAAAAACTTTTCGTCAGACGGTGTGGGCGTGGCGTGGCGGCCATTTTGACCATGCATCGATGAACAAAGAAGTTGTTGTAACGTTAATGTACATTGTCATGTCCGCCTGAAACTTCTCACGTTTGACAAGGGTCCAGGCCTGAGGACACCTACAGGCCAAAATTTACATTTGGTCATAGCGCCCCCCGCTGGCAACACAAAATCTGCCTTATATGACAAACATCATCCGATTTACATGAAACTTATAATGTGTGGTCTACATGTGATACTGAGCCGCCCCATATACTTTAACCACTACTTTTAACCCACTTACTCCGGCCACGCCCCATTTCATAACATTTGAACTGTTTAAGGTAGACCCTTGTGTGAGGTATCATTGAACTCAGCAGATAGTTCCTTTTTAATTGGTGATGGTTTGACCCGCCCCCTATGATTTAGCCACCCCCCCTTTCATAACATTTGAACCGTTTAAGGTAGAGGCTTGTGTGAGGTATCAATGAACTCGGCAGTTTCTTTTTGATGGGTGATGGTTTGACCCGCCACCTATGTTGTAACCACGCCCCTTTTCATCACATTTGAACTGTTTAACATAGGGTCTTATGTGAGGTATCAATGAACTCAGCAGAGACCTCCTTTTTATTGGCCACGCCCCCTTTCATAGCTAATGAACTGTACGACGTAGAGTCTTGTGTGAGGTATCATTGAACTCGGCAGGGAGTTCCCTTTTCATTGGCGACGATTTGCGGTGTCTGAGTGCCACGCAAATGCACAGTCGCAAGGAGCGGCGTCCGCCAGTAACCCTGACGCGCGTAGAGGCGCGAGGGCCCGTCCATCGCTGTTTGCAGCTTTAATTAGGGCCCGAGCGCCGACAGCGGCGAAGGCCCTATTGGAATTGAAGGAATTATTATTATTCTTTCTTTCTTTCTTTCTTTCTTTCTTTCGCGCAATGAATTGCCTTTTTGAGGGGCTTAACATATTCAAAAACTCACCAAATTTGGCGGTCGCGTCAAGTCTGGTGAAAAATTACGTATTTTATGGGTTTCGGGAATAGGCGCACAAAAATGGCTCGCTAGCGCCCCCTACAAAGTTAAAAAAATTGAGCCCCTGCAGTACATTTATCGTAGACTCACGAAAGTTGGTACACATATGTAGCATGTCAGGACGTACACAAAACGCCATTGGAGCCATACCTGAAACCCAACAGGAAGTCCGCCATTTTGAATTGAATGTTCGAAATTAGTGTGATTTTGGCCATTTCCACATGTCGTACTTTAACGAACTCCTCCTAGAGATTTCATCCGATCAACTTCAAATTTGGTCTGTGCCATCTTAAGACATGATAGATGAAAAGTTGTAAAAAGAAAAACTTTTGATCATAGGGCATGGCCGTAGCGGGGCGGCCATTTTGTGCATTTCGCCATCGAAACAGGAAGTTGGTGTAACTCAAGTGTCCATTGTCCAATTGGCTCGAAACTTTTCACGATTTATAAGAGTCCAACCCTGAGGACATATACGGTCCGATATTTACTCAATGTCATAGCGCCCCCTAGTGGCAGCAGGAAGTAGGCCTAAAAGTCAAGATGCTATACTTTAACGAACTCCTCCTAGAGATTTCATCCGATGGACTTCAAATTTGGTTTGTACCATCACAACACCTTTCCAATGAAAAGTTGTTAAAAGAAAAACTTTTCGTCAGACGGCGTGGGCGTGGCGTGGCGGCCATTTTGAGCATCCTTCGATGAACAAAGAAGTTGTTGTAACTTTAGTGTACGTTGTCATATCTGCCCGAAACTTCTCACGTTTAACAAGGGTCCAGGCCTGAGGACACCTACAGGCCAAAATTGACATTTCGTCATAGCGCCCCCCGCTGGCAACACGAAATCTGCCTTATATGACAAACATCATCCGATTTACATGAAACTTATAATGTGTGGTCTATATGTGATACTGAGCCGCCCCATATACTTTAACCACGCCCACGTACTCAGGCCACGCCCCCTTTCGTAATATTTGAACTGTTTAAGGTACACCCTTGTGTGAGGTATCATTGAACTCAGCAGAGAGTTCCTTCTTCATTGGTGATGGTTTGGCCCGCCCCCTATGCTTAAGCCACGCCCCCTTTCACAAATAATGAACTGTACGACATTGAGTCTTGTGTGAGGTATCGTTGAACTCGTCAGGGAGTTCCCTTTTCATTGGCGACAATTTTCAACGCCTGATTGCCACGCAGATGCAAGGTTGCAAGGAGCGGCGTTCGCCGGTAACTTTGACGTGCGCAGAGAAGCGAGGGCCCGTCCATCGCTGCTTGCAGCTTTAATTAGGGCCCGAGCGCCGACAGCGGCGAAGGCCCTATTGGAATTGAAGGAATTATTATTATTATTCTTTCTTTCTTCCGCGCAATGAATTGCCTTTTTGAGGGGCTTAACATATTCAAAAACTCACCAAATTTGGCGGTCGCGTCAAGTCTGGTGAAAAATTACGTATTTTAAGGGTTTCGGGAATAGGCGCACAAAAATGGCTCGCTAGCGCCCCCTACAAAGTTAAAAAAATTGAGCCCCTGCAGTACGTTTAACGTAGACTCACGAAACTTGGTACACCTATCTATCATGGCAAGACGTACAGAAAGCGTCATTAGAGCCATACGCTAAACCCAACAGGAAGTCCGCCATTTTGAATTGAAAGTTCGAAATTAGTGCGATTTTGGCCATTTCCACATGTCATACTTTAACGAACTCCTCCTAGAGATTTCATCCGATCAACTTCAGATTTGGTCTGTGCCATCTTAAGACATGATAGATGAAAAGTTGTAAAAAGAAAAACTTTTGATCATAGGGCATGGTCGTGGCGGGGCGGCCATTTTGTGCGTTTCGCCATCGAAACAGGAAGTTGGTGTAACTCAAGTGTCCATTGTCCAATTGGCTCGAAACTTTTCAAGATTCATAAGAGTCTAACCCTGAGGACATATACGGGCCGATATTTACTCAAAGTCATAGCGCCCCCTAGTGGCAACAGGAAGTAGGCCAAAAACTCAAGGTGATATACTTTAACGAACTCCTCCTAGAGATTTCATCCGATGGACTTCAAATTTGGTCTGTACCATCACAACACCTTACCGATGAAAAGTTGTTAAAAGAAAAACTTTTCGTCAGACGGCGTGGGCGTGGCGTGGCGGCCATTTTGAGCATCCTTTGATGAACAAAGAAGTTGTTGTAACTTTAGTGTACGTTGTCATATCTGCCCGAAACTTCTCACGTTTAACAAGGGTCCAGGCCTGAGGACACCTACATGCCAAAATTGACATTTCATCATAGCGCCCCCCGCTGGCAACACGAAATCTGCCTTATATGACAAACATCATCCGATTTACATGAAACTTATAATGTGTGGTCTATGTGTGATACTGAGCCGCCCCATATAATTTAACCACGCCCACTTACTCCGGCCACGCCCCCTTTCATAATATTTGAACTGTTTAAGGTACACCCTTGTGTGAGGTATCATTGAACTCAGCAGAGAGTTCCTTCTTCATTGGTGATGGTTTGGCCCGCCCCTATGCTTAAGCCACGCCCCCTTTCATAACTGGTGACCCATTTAAGGTACACTATTGTGTAAGGTATCATTGAACTCAGCAGAGACTTCCTTCTTCATTGGTGATGGTTTGGCCCGCCCCCTATGCTTTGGCCACGCCCCTTTCATAACTGGTGACCCATTTAAGGTACACTATTGTGTAAGGTATCATTGAACTCAGCAGAGAGTTCCTTCTTCATTGCAGATGGTTTGACCCGCCCCCTATGTTTTGGCCAAGCCCCCTTTCATAACTGGTGACCCATTTAAGGTACACTATTGTTTAAGGTATCATTGAACTCAGCAGAGAGTTCCTTCTTCATTGGAGATGGTTTGACCCGCCCCCTATGCTTTGGACACGCCCCTTTCACAAATAATGAACTGTACAACATTGAGTCTTGAGTGAGGTATCGTTGAACTCGTCAGGGAGTTCCCTTTTCATTGGCGACGATTTGCAACGTCTGAGTGCTGCGCAGATGCACGGTCGCAAGAAGCGGCGTCCGCCACTAACCCCGACGCGCGCAGAGGAGCGAGGGCCCGTCCATCGCTGCTTGCAGCTTTAATTAGGGCCCGAGCGCCGACAGCGGCGAAGGCCCTATTGGAATTGAAGGAATTATTAGGGCCCGAGCGCCGACAGCGGCGAAGGCCCTATTGGAATTGAAGGAATTATTATTATTATTAGGGCCCGAGCGCCGACAGCGGCGAAGGCCCTATTGGAATTGAAGGAATTATTATTATTATTCTTTCTTTCTTCCGCGCAATGAATTGCCTTTTTGAGGGGCTTAACATATTCAAAAACTCACCAAATTTGGCGGTCGCGTCAAGTCTGCTGAAAAATTACGTATTTTATGGGTTTCGGGAATAGGCGCACAAAAATGACTCGCTAGCGCCCCCTACAAAGTTAAAAAAATTGAGCCCCTGCAGTACGTTTAACGTAGACTCACGAAACTTGGTACACCTATCTATCATGGCAAGACGTACAGAAAGCGTCATTAGAGCCATACGCTAAACCCAACAGGAAGTCCGCCATTTTGAATTGAAAGTTCGAAATTAGTGCGATTTTGGCCATTTCCACATGTCATACTTTAACGAACTCCTCCTAGAGATTTCATCCGATCAACTTCAGATTTGGTCTGTGCCATCTTAAGACATGATAGATGAAAAGTTGTAAAAAGAAAAACTTTTGATCATAGGGCATGGTCGTGGCGGGGCGGCCATTTTGTGCGTTTCGCCATCGAAACAGGAAGTTGGTGTAACTCAAGTGTCCATTGTCCAATTGGCTCGAACCTTTTCAAGATTCATAAGAGTCTAACCCTGAGGACATATACGGGCCGATATTTACTCAAAGTCATAGCGCCCCCTAGTGGCAACAGGAAGTAGGCCAAAAACTCAAGGTGATATACTTTAACGAACTGCTCCTAGAGATTTTATCCGATGGACTTCAAATTTGGTCTGTACCATCACAACACCTTACCGATGAAAAGTTGTTAAAAGAAAAACTTTTCGTCAGACGGCGTGGGCGTGACGTGGCGGCCATTTTCACCTTTTTTCGATGAACGAAGAAGTTGTTGTAACTTTAGTGTACGTTGTCATATCTGCCCGAAACTTCTCACGTTTAACAAGGGTCCAGACCTGACCACAACTACAGGCCAAAATTGACATTTCATCATAGCGCCCCCCGCTGGCAACACGAAATCTGCCTTATATGACAAACATCATCCGATTTACATGAAACTTATAATGTGTGGTCTATATGTGATACTGATCCGCCCCATATACTTTAACAACGCCCACTTACTCAGTCCACGCCCCCTTTCGTAATATTTGAACTGTTTAAGGTACACCCTTGTGTGAGGTATCATTGAACTCAGCAGAGAGTTCCTTCTTCATTGGTGATGGTTTGGCCATGCCCCCTATCCTTAAGCCACGCCCCCTTTCATAACTGGTGACCCATTTAAGGTACACTATTGTGTAAGGTATCATTGAACTCAGCAGAGAGTTCCTTCTTCATTGGTGATGGTTTGACCCGCCCCCTATGCTTTAACCACGCCCCCTTTCACAAATAATGAAATGTACGACATTGAGTCTTGTGTGAGGTATCGTTGAACTCGTCAGGGAGTTCCCTTTTCATTGGCAACAATTTTCAACGTCTGATTGCCGCGCAGATGCACGGTCGCAAGGAGCGGCGTTCGCCGGTAACCCCGACGCGCGCAGAGAAGCGAGGGCCCGTCCATCGCTGCTTGCAGCTTTAATTATTATTATTATTATTCTTTCTTTCTTCCGCGCAATGAATTGCCTTTTTGAGGGGCTTAACATATTCAAAAACTCACCAAATTTGGCGGTCGCGTCAAGTCTGGTGAAAAATTACGTATTTTAAGGGTTTCGGGAATAGGCGCACAAAAATGGCTCGCTAGCGCCCCCTACAAAGTCAAAAAAATTGAGCCCCTGCAGTGCGTTTAACGTACGCTCACGAAACTTGGTACACATATGTAGCCTGTAAAGACGTACATAAAACGTCATTGGAGCCATACCTGAAACCAAACAGGAAGTCCGCCATTTTGAATTGAATGTTCGAAATTAGTGCGATTTTGGCCATTTCCACATGTCGTACTTTAACGAACTCCTCCTAGACCTTTCATCCGATCAACTTCAAACTTGGTCTGTGCCATCTTAAGATATGATAGATGAAAAGTTGTAAAAAGAAAAACTTTTGATCATAGGGCATGGCCGTGGCGGGGCGGCCATTTTGTGCGTTTCGCCATCGAAACAGGAAGTTGGTGTAACTCAAGTGTCCATTGTCCAATTGTCTCGAAACTTTTCACGATTCATAAGAGTCCAACCCTGAGGACATCTAACGTCCGATATTTACTCAAAGTCATAGCGCCCCCTAGTGGCAGCAGGAAGTAGGCCTAAAAGTCAAGGTGCTATACTTTAACAAACTCCTCCTAGAGATTTCATCCGATGGACTTCAAATTTGGTCTGTACCATCACAACACCTTACCGATGAAAAGTTGTTAAAAGAAAAACTTTTCGTCAGACGGCGTGGGCGTGGCGTGGCGGCCATTTTGAGCATCCTTTGATGAACAAAGAAGTTGTTATAACTTTAGTGTACTTAGTCATATCCGCCCGAAACTTCTCACGTTTGACAAGGGTCCAGGCCTGAGGACACCTACAGGCCAAAATTGACATTTCGTCATAGCGCCCCCCGCTGGCAACACGAAATCTGCCTCATATGACAAACATCATCCGATTTACATGAAACTTATAATGTGTGGTCTATATGTGATACTGAGCCGCCCCATATACTTTAACCACGCCCACCTACCCAGGCCACGCCCCCTTTCGTAATATTTGAACTGTTTAAGGTACACCCTTGTGTGAGGTATTATTGAACTCAGCAGAGAGTTCCTTCTTCATTGGTGATGGTTTGGCCCGCCCCCTATGCTTACGCTACGCCCCCTTTCATAACTGGTGACCCATTTAATGTACACTATTGTGTAAGGTATCATTGAACTCAGCAGAGAGTTCCTTCTTCATTGGTGATGGTTTGGCCCGCCCCCTATACTTTGGCCACGCCCCTTTCATAACTGGTGACCCATTTAAGGTACACTATTGTGTAAGGTATCATTGAACTCAGCAGAGAGTTCCTTCTTCATTGGAGATGGTTTGACCCGCCCCCTATGCTTTGGCCACGCCCCCTTTCACAAATAATGAACTGTACGACATTGAGTCTTGAGTGAGGTATCGTTGAACTCGTCAGGGAGTTCCCTTTTCATTGGCGACGATTTGCAATGTCTGAGTGCCGTGCAGATGCACGGTCGCAAGGAGCGACGTCCGCCACTAACCCCGACGCGCGCAGAGGAGCGAGGGCCCGTCCATTGCTGCTTGCAGCTTTAATTATTATTATTCTTTCTTTCTTCCGCGCAATGAATTGCCTTTTTGAGGGGCTTAACATATTCAAAAACTCACCAAATTTGGCGGTCGCGTCAAGTCTGGTGAAAAATTACGTATTTTATGGGTTTCGGGAATAGGCGCACAAAAATGGCTCGCTAGCGCCCTCTACAAAGTTAAAAAAATTGAGCCCCTGCAGTACGTTTAACGTAGACTCACGAAACTTGGTATGCCTATCTATCATGGCAAGACGTACAGAAAGCGTCATTAGAGCCATACGCTAAACCCAACAGGAAGTCCGCCATTTTGAATTGAAAGTTCGAAATTAGTGCGATTTTGGCAATTTCCACATGTCGTACTTTAACGAACTCCTCCTAGAGATTTCATCCGATCAACTTCAGATTTGGTCTGTGCCATCTTAAGACATGATAGATGAAAAGTTGTAAAAAGAAAAACTTTTGATCATAGGGCATGGCCGTGGCGGGGCGGCCATTTTGTGCGTTTCGCCATCGAAACAGGAAGTTGGTGTAACTCAAGTGTCCATTGTCCACTTGGCTCGAAACTTTTCACGATTCATAATAGTCCAACCCTGAGGACATATAAGGTCCGATATTTACTCAATGTCATAGCGCCCCCTAGTGGCAGCAGGAAGTAGGCCTAAAAGTCAAGGTGCTATACTTTAACAAACTCCTCCTAGAGATTTCATCCGATGGACTTCAAAATTGGTCTGTACCATCACAACACCTTTCCGATGAAAAGTTGTTAAAAGAAAAACTTTTCGTCAGACGGCGTGGGCGTGGCGTGGCGGCCATTTTGAGCATCCTTCGATGAACAAAGAAGTTGTTGTAACTTTAGTGTATGTTGTCATATCTGCCCGAAACTTCTCACGTTTAACAAGGGTCCAGGCCTGAGGACACCTACAGAACAAAATTGACATTTCGTCATAGCGCCCCCCGCTGGCAACACGAAATCTGCCTTATATGACAAACATCATCCGATTTACATGAAACTTATAATGTGTGGTCTATATGTGATACTGAGCCGCCCCATATACTTTAACCACGCCCGCTTATTCAGACCACGCCCCCTTTTGTAATATTTGAACTGTTTAAGGTACACCCTTGTGTGAGGTATCATTGAACTCAGCAGCGAGTTCCTTCTTCATTGGTGATGGTTTGGCCCGCCCCCTATGCTTGAGCCACGCCCCCTTTCATAACTGGTGACCCATTTAAGGTACACTATTGTGTAAGGTATCATTGAACTCAGCAGAGAGTTCCTTCTTCATTGGTGATGGTTTGACCCGCCCCCTATGCTTTGGCCACGCCCCCTTTCATAACTGGTGACCCATTTAAGGTACACCCTTGTGTGAGGTATCATTGAACTCAGCAGAGAGTTCCTTCTTCATTGGTGATGGTTTGGCCCGCCCCCTATGCTTAAGCCACGCCCCCTTTCCTAACTGGTGACCCATTTAAGGTACACTATTGTGTAAGGTATCATTGAACTCAGCAGAGAGTTCCTTCTTCATTGGAGATGGTTTGACCCGCCCCCTATGCTTTGGCCACGCCCCCTTTCACAAATAATGAACTGTACGACATTGAGTCTTGTGTGACGTCTCGTTGAACTCGGCAGGGAGTTCCCTTTTCATTGGCGACAATTTTCAATGTCTGAAAGCCGCGCAGATGCACGGTCGCAAGGAGCGGCGTTCGCCGGTAACCCCGACGCGCGCAGAGAAGCGAGGGCCCGTCCATCGCTGCTTGCAGCTTTAATTATTATTATTCTTTCTTTCTTCCGCGCAATGAATTGCCTTTTTGAGGGGCTTAACATATTCAAAAACTCACCAAATTTGGCGGTCGCGTCAAGTCTGCTGAAAAATTACGTATTTTATGGGTTTCGGGAATAGGCGCACAAAAATGACTCGCTAGCGCCCCCTACAAAGTTAAAAAAATTGAGCCCCTGCAGTACGTTTAACGTAGACTCACGAAACTTGGTACACCTATCTATCATGGCAAGACGTACAGAAAGCGTCATTAGAGCCATACGCTAAACCCAACAGGAAGTCCGCCATTTTGAATTGAAAGTTCGAAATTAGTGCGATTTTGGCCATTTCCACATGTCATACTTTAACGAACTCCTCCTAGAGATTTCATCCGATCAACTTCAGATTTGGTCTGTGCCATCTTAAGACATGATAGATGAAAAGTTGTAAAAAGAAAAACTTTTGATCATAGGGCATGGTCGTGGCGGGGCGGCCATTTTGTGCGTTTCGCCATCGAAACAGGAAGTTGGTGTAACTCAAGTGTCCATTGTCCAATTGGCTCGAACCTTTTCAAGATTCATAAGAGTCTAACCCTGAGGACATATACGGGCCGATATTTACTCAAAGTCATAGCGCCCCCTAGTGGCAACAGGAAGTAGGCCAAAAACTCAAGGTGATATACTTTAACGAACTGCTCCTAGAGATTTTATCCGATGGACTTCAAATTTGGTCTGTACCATCACAACACCTTACCGATGAAAAGTTGTTAAAAGAAAAACTTTTCGTCAGACGGCGTGGGCGTGACGTGGCGGCCATTTTCACCTTTTTTCGATGAACGAAGAAGTTGTTGTAACTTTAGTGTACGTTGTCATATCTGCCCGAAACTTCTCACGTTTAACAAGGGTCCAGGCCTGAGGACACCTACAGGCCAAAATTGACATTTCGTCATAGCGCCCCCCGCTGGCAACACGAAATCTGCCTTATATGACAAACATCATCCGATTTACATGAAACTTATAATGTGTGGTCTATATGTGATACTGAGCCGCCCCATATACTTTAACCACGCCCACTTACTCAGACCACGCCCCCTTTCGTAATATTTGAACTGTTTAAGGTACACCCTTGTGTGAGGTATCATTGAACTCAGCAGAGAGTTCCTTCTTCATTGGTGATGGTTTGGCCCGCCCCCTATGCTTTGGCCACGCCCCCTTTCATAACTGGTGACCCATTTAAGGTACACTATTGTGTAAGGTATCATTGAACTCAGCAGAGACTTCCTTCTTCATTGGTGATGGTTTGACCCGCCCCCGATGCTTTGGCCACGCCCCTTTTCACAAATAATGAACTGTACGACATTGAGTCTTGTGTGAGGTATCGTTGAACTCGTCAGGGAGTTCCCTTTTCATTGGCAACGATTTGCAACGTCTGATTGCCGCGCAGATGCACGGTCGCAAGGAGCGGCGTTCGCCGGTAACCCCGACGCGCGCAGAGAAGCGAGGGCCCGTCCATCGCTGCTTGCAGCTTTAATTAGGGCCCGAGCGCCGACAGCGGCGAAGGCCCTATTGGAATTGAAGGAATTATTAGGGCCCGAGCGCCGAAAGCGGCGAAGGCCCTATTGGAATTGAAGGAATTATTATTATTATTATTATTATTATTATTCTTTCTTTCTTTCGCGCAATGAATTGCCTTTTTGAGGGGCTTATCATATTCAAAAACTCACCAAATTTGGCGGTCGCGTCAAGTCTGGTGAAAAATTACGTATTTTATGGGTTTCGGGAATAGGCGCACAAAAATGGCTCGCTAGCGCCCCCTACAAAGTTAAAAAAATTGAGCCCCTGCAGTACGTTTAACGTAGACTCACGAAACTTGGTACACTTATGTATCATGTCAAGACGTACAGAAAGCGTCATTAGAGCCATACCCTAAACCCAACAGGAAGTCCGCCATTTTGAATTGAAAGTTCGAAATTGTGCGATTTTGGCCATTTCCACATGTCGTACTTTAACGAACTCCTCCTAGAGATTTCATCCGATCAACTTCAAATTTGGTCTGTGCCATCTTAAGACATGATAGATGAAAAGTTGTAAAAAGAAAAACTTTTGATCATAGGGCATGGCCGTGGCGGGGCGGCCATGTTGTGCATTTCGCCATCGAAACAGGAAGTTGGTGTAACTCAAGTGTCCATTGTCCAATTGGCTCGAAACTTTTCACGATTCATAATGGTCCAACCCTGAGGACATATTCGGTCCGATATTTACTCAATGTCATAGCGCCCCCTAGTGGCAACAGGAAGTAGGCCTAAAAGTCAAGGTGCTATACTTTAACGAACTCCTCCTAGAGATTTCATCCGATGGACTTCAAAATTGGTCTGCACCATCACAACACCTTTCCGATGAAAAGTTGTTAAAAGAAAAACTTTTCGTCAGACGGCGTGGGCGTGGCGTGGCGGCCATTTTGAGCATCCTTCGATGAACAAAGAAGTTGTTGTAACTTTAGTGTACGTTGTCATATCTGCCCAAAACTTCTCACGTTTAACAAGGGTCCAGGCCTGAGGACACCTACAGGCCAAAATTGACATTTCGTCATAGCGCCCCCCGCTGGCAACACGAAATCTGCCTTATATGACAAACATCATCCGATTTACATGAAACTTATAATGTGTGGTCTGTGTGTGATATTGAGCCGCCCCATATACTTTAACCACGCCCACGTAATCAGGCCGCGCCCCCTTTCGTAATATTTGAACTGTTTAAGGTACACCCTTGTGTGAGGTATCATTGAATTCAGCAGAGAGTTCCTTCTTCATTGGTGATGGTTTGGCTCGCCCCCTATGCTTTGGCCACGCCCACTTTTATAACTGATGACCCATTTAAGGTACACTATTGTGTAATGTATCATTGAACTCAGCAGAGAGTTCCTTCTTCATTGGTGATGGTTTAACCCGCCCCCTATGCTTTGGCCACGCCCCCTTTCACAAATAATGAACTGTACGACATTGAGTCTTGTGTGAGGTATCGTTGAACTCGTCAGGGAGTTCCCGTTTCATTGGCGACAATTTTCAACGTCTGATTGCCGCGCAGATGCACGGTCGCAAGGAGCGGCGTTCGCCGGTAACCCCGACGTGCGCAGAGAAGCGAGGGCCCGTCCATTGCTGCTTGCAGCTTTAATTATTATTATTCTTTCTTTCTTCCGCGCAATGAATTGCCTTTTTGAGGGGCTTAACATATTCAAAAACTCACCAAATTTGGCGGTCGCGTCAAGTCTGGTGAAAAATTACGTATTTTAAGGGTTTCGGGAATAGGCGCACAAAAATGGCTCGCTAGCGCCCCCTACAAAGTTAAAAAAATTGAGCCCCTGCAGTACGTTTAACGTAGACTCACGAAACTTGGTACACCTATCTATCATGGCAAGACGTACAGAAAGCGTCATTAGAGCCATACGCTAAACCCAACAGGAAGTCCGCCATTTTGAATTGAAAGTTCGAAATTAGTGCGATTTTGGCCATTTCCACATGTCATACTTTAACGAACTCCTCCTAGAGATTTCATCCGATCAACTTCAGATTTGGTCTGTGCCATCTTAAGACATGATAGATGAAAAGTTGTAAAAAGAAAAACTTTTGATCATAGGGCATGGTCGTGGCGGGGCGGCCATTTTGTGCGTTTCGCCATCGAAACAGGAAGTTGGTGTAACTCAAGTGTCCATTGTCCAATTGGCTCGAAACTTTTCAAGATTCATAAGAGTCTAACCCTGAGGACATATACGGGCCGATATTTACTCAAAGTCATAGCGCCCCCTAGTGGCAACAGGAAGTAGGCCAAAAACTCAAGGTGATATACTTTAACGAACTCCTCCTAGAGATTTCATCCGATGGACTTCAAATTTGGTCTGTACCATCACAACACCTTACCGATGAAAAGTTGTTAAAAGAAAAACTTTTCGTCAGACGGCGTGGGCGTGGCGTGGCGGCCATTTTGAGCATCCTTTGATGAACAAAGAAGTTGTTGTAACTTTAGTGTACGTTGTCATATCTGCCCGAAACTTCTCACGTTTAACAAGGGTCCAGGCCTGAGGACACCTACATGCCAAAATTGACATTTCATCATAGCGCCCCCCGCTGGCAACACGAAATCTGCCTTATATGACAAACATCATCCGATTTACATGAAACTTATAATGTGTGGTCTATGTGTGATACTGAGCCGCCCCATATAATTTAACCACGCCCACTTACTCCGGCCACGCCCCCTTTCATAATATTTGAACTGTTTAAGGTACACCCTTGTGTGAGGTATCATTGAACTCAGCAGAGAGTTCCTTCTTCATTGGTGATGGTTTGGCCCGCCCCTATGCTTAAGCCACGCCCCCTTTCATAACTGGTGACCCATTTAAGGTACACTATTGTGTAAGGTATCATTGAACTCAGCAGAGACTTCCTTCTTCATTGGTGATGGTTTGGCCCGCCCCCTATGCTTTGGCCACGCCCCTTTCATAACTGGTGACCCATTTAAGGTACACTATTGTGTAAGGTATCATTGAACTCAGCAGAGAGTTCCTTCTTCATTGCAGATGGTTTGACCCGCCCCCTATGTTTTGGCCACGCCCCCTTTCATAACTGGTGACCCATTTAAGGTACACTATTGTTTAAGGTATCATTGAACTCAGCAGAGAGTTCCTTCTTCATTGGAGATGGTTTGACCCGCCCCCTATGCTTTGGACACGCCCCTTTCACAAATAATGAACTGTACAACATTGAGTCTTGAGTGAGGTATCGTTGAACTCGTCAGGGAGTTCCCTTTTCATTGGCGACGATTTGCAACGTCTGAGTGCTGCGCAGATGCACGGTCGCAAGAAGCGGCGTCCGCCACTAACCCCGACGCGCGCAGAGGAGCGAGGGCCCGTCCATCGCTGCTTGCAGCTTTAATTATTATTATTATTCTTTCTTTCTTTCTTTCTTCCGCGCAATGAATTGCCTTTTTGGGGGGCTTAACATATTCAAAAACTCACCAAATTTGGCGGTCGCGTCAAGTCTGGTGAAAAATTACGTATTTTAAGGGTTTCGGGAATAGGCGCACAAAAATGGCTCGCTAGCGCCCCCTACAAAGTCAAAAAAATTGAGCCCCTGCAGTGCGTTTAACGTACGCTCACGAAACTTGGTACACATATGTAGCCTGTAAAGACGTACATAAAACGTCATTGGAGCCATACCTGAAACCCAACAGGAAGTCCGCCATTTTGAATTGAAAGTTCGAAATTAGTGCGATTTTGGCCATTTCCACATGTCGTACTTTAACGAACTCCTCCTAGAGATTTCATCCGATCAACTTCAAATTTGGTCTGTGCCATCTTAAGACATGATAGATGAAAAGTTGTAAAAAGAAAAACTTTTGATCATAGGGCATGGCCGTGGCGGGGCGGCCATTTTGTGCGTTTCGCCATCGAAACAGGAAGTTGGTGTAACTCAAGTGTCCATTGTCCACTTGGCTCGAAACTTTTCACGATTCATAATAGTCCAACCCTGAGGACATATAAGGTCCGATATTTACTCAATGTCATAGCGCCCCCTAGTGGCAGCAGGAAGTAGGCCTAAAAGTCAAGGTGCTATACTTTAACGAACTCCTCCTAGAGATTTCATCCGATGGACTTCAAAATTGGTCTGTACCATCACAACACCTTTCCGATGAAAAGTTGTTAAAAGAAAAACTTTTCGTCAGACGGCGTGGGCGTGGCGTGGCGGCCATTTTGAGCATCCTTCGATGAACAAAGAAGTTGTTGTAACTTTAGTGTACGTTGTCATATCTGTCCGAAACTTCTCACGTTTAACAAGGGTCCAGGCCTGAGGACAACTACGGGCCAAAATTGACATTTCGTCATAGCGCCCCCCGCTGGCAACACGAAATCTGCCTTATATGACAAACATCATCCGATTTACATGAAACTTATAATGTGTGGTCTATATGTGATAATGAGCCGCCCCATATACTTTAACCACGCCCACTTACGCAGGCCACGCCCCTTTCGTAATATTTGAACTGTTTAAGGTACACCCTTGTGTGAGGTATCATTGAACTCAGCAGAGAGTTCCTTCTTCATTGGTGATGGTTTGGCCCGCCCCCTATGCTTTGGCCACGCCCCATTTCATAACTGGTGACCCATTTAAGGTACACTATTGTGTAAGGTATCATTGAACTCAGCAGAGAGTTCCTTCTTCATTGGTGATGGTTTGGCCCGCCCCCTATGCTTAAGCCACGCCCCCTTTCACAACAGGTGACCCATTTAAGGTACACTATTGTGTAAGGTATCATTGAACTCAGCAGAGAGTTCCTTCTTCATTGGTGATGGTTTGGCCCGCCCCCTATGCTTAAGCCACGCCCCCTTTCATAACTGGTGACCCATTTAAGGTACACTATTGTGTAAGGTATCATTGAACTCAGCAGAGAGTTCGTTCTTCATTGGTGATGGTTTGCCCCAACTCCTATGCTTTGGCCACGCCCCCTTTCACAAATAATGAACTGTACGACATTGAGTCTTGAGTGAGGTATCGTTGAACTCGTCAGGGAGTTCCCTTTTCATTGGCGACGATTTGCAACGTCTGAGTGCCGTGCAGATGCACGGTCGCAAGGAGCGGCGTCCGCCACTAACCCCGACGCGCGCAGAGGAGCGAGGGCCCGTCCATCGCTGCTTGCAGCTTTAATTAGGGCCCGAGCGCCGACAGCGGCGAAGGCCCTATTGGAACTGAAGGAATTATTATTATTCTTTCTTTCTTTCTTTCTTTCTTTCTTCCGCGCAATGAATTGCCTTTTTGAGGGGCTTAACATATTCAAAAACTCACCAAATTTGGCGGTCGCGTCAAGTCTGGTGAAAAATTACGTATTTTAAGGGTTTCGGGAATAGACGCACAAAAATGGCTCGCTAGCGCCCCCTACAAAGTCAAAAAAATTGAGCCCCTGCAGTGCGTTTAACGTAGACTCACGAGACTTGGTACACATATGTAGCCTGTAAAGACGTACATAAAACGTCATTGGAGCCATACCTGAAACCCAACAGGAAGTCCGCCATTTTGAATTGAATGGTCGAAATTAGTGCGATTTTGGCCATTTCCACATGTCGTACTTTAACGAACTCCTCCTAGAGATTTCATCCGATCAACTTCAAATTTGGTCTGTGCCATCTGAAGACATGATAGATGAAAAGTTGTAAAAAGAAAAACTTTTGATCATAGGGCATGGCCGTGGCGGGGCGGCCATTTTGTGCATTTCGCCATCGAAACAGGAAGTTGGTGTAACTCAAGTGTCCATTGTCCAATTGGCTCGAAACTTTTCAGGATTCATAATAGTCCAACCCTGAGGACATATGAGGTCCGATATTTACTCAAAGTCATAGCGCCCCCTAGTGGCAGCAGGAAGTAGGCCTAAAAGTCAAGGTGCTATACTTTAACGAACTCCTCCTAGAGATTTCATCCGATGGACTTCAAATTTGGTCTGTACCATCACAACACCTTTCCGATGAAAAGTTGTTAAAAGAAAAACTTTTCGTCAGACGGCGTGGGCGTGGCGTGGCGGCCATTTTCACCTTTTTTCGATGAACGAAGAAGTTGTTGTAACTTTAGTGTACGTTGTCATATCTGCCCGAAACTTCTCACGTTTAACAAGGGTCCAGGCCTGAGGACACCTAGAGGCCAAAATTGACATTTCGTCATAGCGCCCCCCGCTGGCAACACGAAATCTGCCTTATATGACAAACATCATCCGATTTACATGAAACTTATAATGTGTGGTCTATATGTGATACTGAGCCGCCCCATATACTTTAACCACGCCCACGTACTTAGGCCACGCCCCTTTCGTAATATTTGAACTGTTTAAGGTACACCCTTGTGTGAGGTATCTTTGAACTCAGCAGAGAGTTCCTTCTTCATTGGTGATGGTTTGGCCCGCCCCCTATGCTTAAGCCACGCCCCATTTCATAACTGGTGACCCATTTAAGGTACACTATTGTGTAAGGTATCATTGAACTCAGCAGAGAGTTCCTTCTTCATTGGTGATGGTTTGGCCCGCCCCCTATGCTTTGGCCACGCCCCCTTTCATCACTGGTGACCCATTTAAGGTACACTATTGTGTAAGGTATCATTGAACTCAGCATAGAGTTCCTTCTTCATTGGTGATGGTTTGCCCCGACCCCTATGCTTTGGCCACGCCCCCTTTCACAAATAATGAACTGTACGACATTGATTCTTGTGTGAGGTATCGTTGAACTCGTCAGGGAGTTCCCTTTTCATTGGCGACGATTTGCAACGTCTGAGTGCCGCGCAGATGCACGGTCGCAAGGAGAGGCGTCCGCCACGGTCGCAAGGAGCGGCGTTCGCCGGTAACCCCGACGCGCGCAGAGAAGCGAGGGCCCGTCCATCGCTGCTTGCAGCTTTAATTATTATTATTATTCTTTCTTCCGCGCAATGAATTGCCTTTTTGAGGGGCTTGACATATTCAAAAACTCACCAAATTTGGCGGTCGCGTCAAGTCTGGTGAAAAATTACGTATTTTAAGGGTTTCGGGAATAGGCGCACAAAAATGGCTCGCTAGCGCCCCCTACAAAGTAAAAAAAATTGAGCCCCTGCAGTGCGTTTAACGTAGACTCACGAAACTTGGTACACATATGTACCATGTAAAGACGTATATAAAATGTCATTGGAGCCATACCTGAAACCCAACAGGAAGTCCGCCATTTTGAATTGAATGTTCGAAATCTGTGCGATTTTGGCCATTTCCACATGTCGTACTTTAACGAACTCCTCCTAGAGATTTCATCCGATCAACTTCAAATTTGGTCTGTGCCATCTTAAGACATGATAGATGAAAAGTTGTAAAAAGAAAAACTTTTGATCATAGGGCATGGCCGTGGCGGGGCGGCCATTTTGTGCGTTTCGCCATCGAAACAGGAAGTTGGTGTAACTCAAGTGTCCATTGTCCAATTGGCTCGAAACTTTTCACGATTCCTAATAGTCCAACCCTGAGGACATATACGGTCCGATATTTATTCAAAGTCATAGCGCCCCCTAGTGGCAGCAGGAAGTAGGCCTAAAAGTCAAGGTGCTATACTTTAACGAACTCCTCCTAGAGATTTCATCCGATGGACTTCAAATTTGGTCTGTACCATCACAACACCTTTCCGATGAAAAGTTGTTAAAAGAAAAACTTTTCGTCAGACGGCGTGGGCGTGGCGTGGCGGCCATTTTGAGCATCCTTCGATGAACAAAGAAGTTGTTGTAACTTTAGTGTACGTTGTCATATCTGCCCGAAACTTCTCACTTTTAACAAGGGTCCAGGCCTGAGGACACCTACAGGCCAAAATTGACATTTCGTCATAGCGCCCCCCGCTGGCAACACGAAATCTGCCTTATATGACAAACATCATCCGATTTACATGAAACTTATAATGTGTGGTCTATATGTGATACTGAGCCGCCCCATATACTTTAACCACACCCGCTTACTCAGGCCACGCCCCCTTTCGTAATATTTGAACTGTTTAAGGTACACCCTTGTGTGAGGTATCATTGAACTCAGCAGAGAGTTCCTTCTTCATTGGAGATAGTTTGGCCCGCCCCCTATGCTTAAGCCACGCCTCCTTTCATAACTGGTGACCTATTTAAGGTACACTATTGTGTAAGGTATCATTGAACTCAGCAGAGAGTTCCTTCTTCATTGGTGATGATTTGACCCGCCCCCTATGCTTTGGCCACGCCCCTTTTCACAAATAATGAACTGTACGACATTGAGTCTTGTGTGATGTATCGTTGAACTCGTCAGGGAGTCCCCTTTTCATTGGCGACAATTTTCAACGTCTGATTGCCGCGCAGATGCACGGTCGCAAGGAGCGGCGTTTGCCGGTAACCCCGACACGCGCAGAGAAGCGAGGGCCCGTCCATCGCTGCTTGCAGCTTTAATTAGGGCCCGAGCGCCGAAAGCGGCGAAGGCCCTATTGGAATTGAAGGAATTATTATTATTATTATTATTATTATTATTCTTTCTTTCTTTCGCGCAATGAATTGCCTTTTTGAGGGGCTTATCATATTCAAAAACTCACCAAATTTGGCGGTCGCGTCAAGTCTGGTGAAAAATTACGTATTTTATGGGTTTCGGGAATAGGCGCACAAAAATGGCTCGCTAGCGCCCCCTACAAAGTTAAAAAAATTGAGCCCCTGCAGTACGTTTAACGTAGACTCACGAAACTTGGTACACTTATGTATCATGTCAAGACGTACAGAAAGCGTCATTAGAGCCATACCCTAAACCCAACAGGAAGTCCGCCATTTTGAATTGAAAGTTCGAAATTGTGCGATTTTGGCCATTTCCACATGTCGTACTTTAACGAACTCCTCCTAGAGATTTCATCCGATCAACTTCAAATTTGGTCTGTGCCATCTTAAGACATGATAGATGAAAAGTTGTAAAAAGAAAAACTTTTGATCATAGGGCATGGCCGTGGCGGGGCGGCCATGTTGTGCATTTCGCCATCGAAACAGGAAGTTGGTGTAACTCAAGTGTCCATTGTCCAATTGGCTCGAAACTTTTCACGATTCATAATGGTCCAACCCTGAGGACATATTCGGTCCGATATTTACTCAATGTCATAGCGCCCCCTAGTGGCAACAGGAAGTAGGCCTAAAAGTCAAGGTGCTATACTTTAACGAACTCCTCCTAGAGATTTCATCCGATGGACTTCAAAATTGGTCTGCACCATCACAACACCTTTCCGATGAAAAGTTGTTAAAAGAAAAACTTTTCGTCAGACGGCGTGGGCGTGGCGTGGCGGCCATTTTGAGCATCCTTCGATGAACAAAGAAGTTGTTGTAACTTTAGTGTACGTTGTCATATCTGCCCAAAACTTCTCACGTTTAACAAGGGTCCAGGCCTGAGGACACCTACAGGCCAAAATTGACATTTCGTCATAGCGCCCCCCGCTGGCAACACGAAATCTGCCTTATATGACAAACATCATCCGATTTACATGAAACTTATAATGTGTGGTCTGTGTGTGATATTGAGCCGCCCCATATACTTTAACCACGCCCACGTAATCAGGCCGCGCCCCCTTTCGTAATATTTGAACTGTTTAAGGTACACCCTTGTGTGAGGTATCATTGAATTCAGCAGAGAGTTCCTTCTTCATTGGTGATGGTTTGGCTCGCCCCCTATGCTTTGGCCACGCCCACTTTTATAACTGATGACCCATTTAAGGTACACTATTGTGTAATGTATCATTGAACTCAGCAGAGAGTTCCTTCTTCATTGGTGATGGTTTAACCCGCCCCCTATGCTTTGGCCACGCCCCCTTTCACAAATAATGAACTGTACGACATTGAGTCTTGTGTGAGGTATCGTTGAACTCGTCAGGGAGTTCCCGTTTCATTGGCGACAATTTTCAACGTCTGATTGCCGCGCAGATGCACGGTCGCAAGGAGCGGCGTTCGCCGGTAACCCCGACGTGCGCAGAGAAGCGAGGGCCCGTCCATTGCTGCTTGCAGCTTTAATTATTATTATTATTCTTTCTTCCGCGCAATGAATTGCCTTTTTGAGGGGCTTAACATATTCAAAAACTCACCAAATTTGGCAGTCGCGTCCATTCTGGTGAAAAATTAGTTATTCTAAGGGTTTCGGGAATAGGCGCACAAAAATGGCTCGCTGGCGCCCCCTACAAAGTCAAAAAAATTGAGCCCCTGCAGTGCGTTTAACGTAGACTCACGAAACTTGGTACTCATATGTACCATGTAAAGACGTACATAAAATGTCATTGCAGCCATACCTGAAACCCAACAGGAAGTCCGCCATCTTGAGTTGAATGTTTGAAATTAGTGCGATTTTGGCCATTTCCACATGTCGTACTTTAACGAACTCCTCCTAGAGATTTCATCCGATCAACTTCAAACTTGGTCTGTGCCATCTTAAGATATGATAGATGAAAAGTTGTAAAAAGAAAAACTTTTGATCATAGGGCATGGCCGTGGCGGGGCGGCCATTTTGTGCGTTTCGCCATCGAAACAGGAAGTTGTTGTAACTCAAGTGTCCATTGTCCTATTGGCTCGAAACTTTTCACGATTCATAATAGTCCCACCCTGAGGACATATAAGGTCCGATATTTACTCAATGTCATAGCGCCCCCTAGTGGCAGCAGGAAGTAGGCCTAAAAGTCAAGGTGCTATACTTTAACGAACTCCTCCTAGAGATTTCATCCGATGGACTTCAAATTTGGTGTGTACCATCACAACACCTTTCCGATGAAATGTTGTTAAAAGAAAAACTTTTCGTCAGACGGCGTGGGCGTGGCGTGGCGGCCATTTTGAGCATCCTTCGATGAACAAAGAAGTTGTTGTAACTTTGGTGTACGTTGTCATATCTGCCCGAAACTTCTCACGTTTAACAAGGGTCCAGGCCTGAGGACACCTACAGGCCAAAATTGACATTTCGTCATAGCGCCCCCCGCTGGCAACACGAAATCTGCCTTATATGACAAACATCATCCGATTTACATGAAACTTATAATGTGTGGTCTATATGTGATACTGAGCCGCCCCATGTACTTTAACCACGCCCAGTTACTCAGGCCACGCCCCCTTTCGTAATATTTGAACTGTTTAAGGTACACCCTTGTGTGAGGTATCATTGAACTCAGCAGAGAGTTCCTTCTTCATTGGTGATGGTTTTGGCCCGCCCCCTATGCTTTGGCCACGCCCCCTTTCATAACTGGTGACCCATTTAAGGTACACTATTGTGTAAGGTATCATTGAACTCAGCAGAGAGTTCCTTCTTCATTGGTGATGGTTTGGCCCGCCTCCTATGCTTAAGCCACGCCCCCTTTCATAACTGATGACCCATTTAAGGTACACCCTTGTGTGAGGTATCATTGAACTCAGCAGAGAGTTCCTTCTTCATTGGTGATGGTTTGGCCCGCCCCCTATGCTTAAGCTACGCCCCCTTTCATAACTGGTGACCCATTTAAGGTACACTATTGTGTAAGGTATTGTTGAACTCAGCAGAGAGTTCCTTCTTCATTGGTGATGGTTTGGCCCGCCCCCTATGCTTAAGCCACGCCCCCTTTCATAAATGGCGACCCATTTAAGGTACACTATTGTGTAAGGTATCATTGAACTCAGCAGAAAGTTCCTTCTTCATTGGTGATGGTTTGACCCGCCCCCTATTATTTGGCCACGCCCCCTTTCACAAATAATGAACTGTACGACATTGAGTCTTGTGTGAGGTATCGTTGAACTCGTCAGGGAATTCCCTTTTCATTGCCGACGATTTGCAACGTCTGAGTGCCGCGCAGATGCACGGTCACAAGGAGCGGCGTTCGCCGGTAACCCCGACGCGCGCAGAGAAGCGAGGGCCCGTCCATCGCTGCTTGCAGCTTTAATTAGGGCCCGAGCGCCGACAGCGGCGAAGGCCCTATTGGAATTGAAGGAATTATTATTATTATTATTATTATTATTATTCTTTCTTTCTTTCGCGCAATGAATTGCCTTTTTGAGGGGCTTAACATATTCAAAAACTCACCAAATTTGGCGGTAGCGTCAAGTCTGGTGAAAAATTACGTATTTTATGGGTTTCGGGAATAGGCGCACAAAAATGGCTCGCTAGCGCCCCCTACAAAGTCAAAAAAATTGAGCCCCTGCAGTGCGTTTAACGTAGACTCACGAAACTTGGTACACATATGTAGCATGTGAAGACGTATATAAAATGTCATTGGAGCCATACCTGAAACCCAACAGGAAGTCCGCCATCTTGAGTTGAATGTTCGAAATTAGTGCGATTTTGGCCATTTCCATATGTCGTACTTTAACGAACTCCTCCTAGAGATTTCATCCGATCAACTTCAAATTTGGTCTGTGCCCTCTTAAGACATGATAGATGAAAAGTTGTAAAAAGAAAAACTTTTGATCATAGGGCATGGCCGTGGCGGGGCGGCCATTTTGTGCGTTTCGCCATCGAAACAGGAAGTTGGTGTAACTCAAGTGTCCATTGTCCAATTGGCTTGAAACTTTTCACGATTCATAATAGTCCGACCCTGAGGACATATGAGGTCCGATATTTACTCAAAGTCATAGCGCCCCCTAGTGGCAACAGGAAGTAGGCCTAAAAGTCAAGGTGCTATACTTTAACGAACTCCTCCTAGAGATTTCATCCGATGGACTTCAAATTTGGTCTGTACCATCACAACACCTTTCCGATGAAAAGATGTTAAAAGAAAAACTTTTCGTCAGACGGCGTGGGCGTGGCGTGGCGGACATTTTGAGCATCCTTCGATGAAAAAAGAAGTTGTTGTAACTTTAGTGTACGTTGTCATATTTGTCCGAAACCTCTCACGTTTAACAAGGGTCCAGACCTGAGGACACCTACAGGCCAAAATTGACATTTCGTCATAGCGCCCCCCGCTGGCAACACGAAATCTGCCATATATGACAAACATCATCCGATTTACATGAAACTTATAATGTGTGGTCTATATGTGATACTGAGCCGCCCCATATATTTTAACCACGCCCACGTACCCAGGCCACGCCCCCTTTTGTAATATTTGAACTGTTTAAGGTACACCCTTGTGTGAGGTATCATTGAACTCAGCAGAGAGTTCCTTCTTCATTGGAGATGGTTTGGCCCGCCCCCTATGCTTAACCCACGCCCCCTTTCATAACTGGTGACCCATTTAAGGTACACTATTGTGTAAGGTATCATTGAACTCAGCAGAGAGTTCCTTCTTCATTGGTGATGGTTTAACCCGCCCCCTATGCTTTGGCCACGCCCTCTTTCACAAATAATGAACTGTACGACATTGAGTCTTGAGTGAGGTATCGTTGAACTCGTCAGGGAGTTCCCGTTTCATTGGCGACGATTTGCAACGTCTGTGTGCCGTGCAGATGCACGGTCGCAAGGAGCGGCGTTCACCGGTAACCCCAACGCGCGCAGAAAAGCGAGGGCCCGTCCATCGCTGCTTGCAGCTTTAATTATTATTATTAGGGCCCGAGCGCCGACAGCGGCGAAGGCCCTATTGGAATTGAAGGAATTATTATTATTATTCCTCTTTCTTCCGCGCAATGAATTGCCTTTTTGAGGGGCTTAACATATTCAAAAACTCACCAAATTTGGCGGTTGCGTCAAGTCTGGTGAAAAATTACGTATTTTATGGGTTTCGGGAATAGGCGCACAAAAATGGCTCGCTAGCGCCCCCTACAAAGTTAAAGAAATTGAGCCCCTGCAGTACGTTTAACGTAGACTCACAAAACTTGGTACACCTATGTATCATGTCAAGACGTACAGAAAGCGTCATTAGAGCCATACGCTAAACCCAACAGGAAGTCCGCCATTTTGAATTGAAAGTTCGAAATTAGTGCGATTTTGGCCATTTCCACATGTCGTACTTTAACGAACTCCTCCTAGAGATTTCATCCGATCAACTTCAGATTTGGTCTGTGCCATCTTAAGACATGATAGATGAAAAGTTGTAAAAATAAAAACTTTTGATCATAGGGCATGGTCGTGGCGGGGTGGCCATTTTGTGCGTTTCGCCATCGAAACAGGAAGTTGGTGTAACTCAAGTGTCCATTGTCCAATTGGCTCGAAACTTTTCAGGATTCATAATAGTCCAACCCTGAGGACATATAAGGTCCGATATTTACTCAAAGTCATAGCGCCCCCTAGTGGCAACAGGAAGTAGGCCTAAAAGTCAAGGTGCTATACTTTAACAAACTCCTCCTAGAGATTTCATCCGATGGACTTCAAATTTGGTGTGTACCATCACAACACCTTTCCGATGAAATGTTGTTAAAAGAAAAACTTTTCGTCAGACGGCGTGGGCGTGGCGTGGCGGCCATTTTGAGCATCCTTCGATGAACAAAGAAGTTGTTGTAACTTTGGTGTACGTTGTCATATCTGCCCGAAACTTCTCACGTTTAACAAGGGTCCAGGCCTGAGGACAGCTACAGGCCAAAATTGACATTTCGTCATAGCGCCCCCCGCTGGCAACACGAAATCTGCCTTATATGACAAACATCATCCGATTTACATGAAACTTATAATGTGTGGTCTATATGTGATACTGAGCCGCCCCATATACTTTAACCACGCCCACGTACTCAGGCCACGCCCCCTTTCGTAATATTTGAACAGTTTAAGGTACACCCTTGTGTGAGGTATCATTGAACTCAGCAGAGAGTTCCTCCTTCACTGGTGATGGTTTGGCCCGCCCCCTATGCTTAGGCCACGCCCCTTTCATAACTGGTGACCCATTTAAGGTACACTATTGTGTAAGGTATCATTGAACTCAGCAGAGAGTTCCTTCTTCATTGGTGATGGTTTGGCCCGCCCCTATGATTAAGCCACGCCCCCTTTCACAAATAATGAACTGTACGACATTGAGTCTTGTGTGAGGTATCGTTGAACTCGTCAGGGAGTTCCCTTTTCATTGGTGACAATTTTCAACGTCTGATTGCCGCGCAGATGCACGGTCGCAAGGAGCGGCGTCCGCCACTAACCCCGACGCGCGCAGAGGAGCGAGGGCCCGTCCATCGCTGCTTGCAGCTTTAATTAGGGCCCGAGCGCCGACAGCGGCGAAGGCCCTATTGGAATTGAAGGAATTATTATTATTATTCTTTCTTTCTTTCTTCCGCGCAATGAATTGCCTTTTTGAGGGGCTTAACATATTCAAAAACTCACCAAATTTGGCGGTCGCGTCAAGTCTGGTGAAAAATTACGTATTTTAAGGGATTTGGGAATAGGCGCACAAAAATGGCTCGCTAGCGCCCCCTACAAAGTTAAAAAAATTGAGCCCCTGCAGTACGTTTATCGTAGACTCACGAAAGTTGGTACACATATGTAGGATGTCAGGACGTACACAAAACGTCATTGGAGCCATACCTGAAACCCAACAGGAAGTCCGCCATTTTGAATTGAATGTTCGAAATTAGTGTGATTTTGGCCATTTCCACATGTCGTACTTTAACGAACTCCTCCTAGAGATTTCATCCGATCAACTTCAAATTTGGTCTGTGCCATCTTAAGACATGATAGATGAAAAGTTGTAAAAAGAAAAACTTTTGATCATAGGGCATGGCCGTGGCGGGGCGGCCATTTTGTGCGTTTCGCCATCGAAACAGGAAGTTGGTGTAACTCAAGTGTCCATTGTCCAATTGGCTCGACACTTTTCACGATTCATAAGAGTCCAACCCTGAGGACATATAAGGTCCGATATTTACTCAAAGTCATAGCGCCCCCTAGTGGCAGCAGGAAGTAGGCCTAAAAGTCAAGGTGCTATACTTTAACGAACTCCTCCTAGAGATTTCATCCGATGGACTTCAAATTTGGTCTGTACCATCACAACACCTTACCGATGAAAAGTTGTTAAAAGAAAAACTTTTCGTCAGACGGCGTGGGCGTGGCGTGACGGCCATTTTGAGCATCCTTCGATGAACAAAGAAGTTGTTGTAACTTTAGTGTACGTTGTCATATCTGCCCGAAACTTCTCACGTTTAACAAGGGTCCAGGCCTGAGGACCCCTACAGGCCAAAATTTACATTTGGTCACAGCGCCCCCCCCTGGCAACACGAAATCTGCCTTATATGACAAACATCATCCGATTTACATGAAACTTATAATGTGTGGTCTATATGTGATACTGAGCCGCCCCATATACTTTAACAACTCCCACGTACTCAGGCCACGCCCCCTTTCATAACTGGTGACCCATTTAAGGTACACTATTGTGTAAGGTATCATTGAACTCAGCAGAGTTCCTTCTCCATTGGTGATGGTTTGCCCCGAACCCTATGCTTTGGCCACGCCCCCTTTCACAAATAATGAACTGTACGACATTGAGTCTTGAGTGAGGTATCGTTGAACTCGTCAGGGAGTTCCCTTTTCATTGGCGACGATTTGCAACGTCTGAGTGGCGCGCAGATGCACGGTCGCAAGGAGCGGCGTCCGCCGGTAAACCCGACACGCGCAGAGTAGCGAGGGCCCGTCCATCGCTGCTTGCAGCTTTAATTATTATTATTATTATTCTTTCTTCCGCGCAATGAATTGCCTTTTTGAGGGGCTTACCATATTCAAAAACTCACCAAATTTGGCGGTCGCGTCAAGTCTGGTGAAAAATTACGTATTTTAAGGGTTTCGGGAATAGACGCACAAAAATGGCTCGCTAGCGCCCCCTACAAAGTCAAAAAAATTGAGCCCCTGCAGTGCGTTTAACGTAGACTCACGAAACTTGGTACACATATGTAGCCTATAAAGACGTACATAAAACGTCATTGGAGCCATACCTGAAACCAAACAGGAAGTCCGCCATTTTGAATTGAAAGTTCGAAATTAGTGCGATTTTGGCCATTTCCACATGTCGTACTTTAACGAACTCCTCCTAGAGATTTCATCCGATCAACTTCAGATTTGGTCTGTGCCATCTTAAGACATGATAGATGAAAAGTTGTAAAAAGAAAAACTTTTGATCATAGGGCATGGTCGTGGCGGAGCGGCCATTTTGTGCGTTTCGCCATCGAAACAGGAAGTTGGTGTAACTCAAGTGTCCATTGTCCAATTGGCTCAAAACTTTTCACGATTCATAATAGTCCCACCCTGAGGACATATAACGGCCGATATTTACTCAAAGTCATAGCGCCCCCTAGTGGCAGCAGGAAGTAGGCCTAAAAGTCAAGGTGCTATACTTTAACAAACTCCTCCTAGAGATTTCATCCGATGGACTTAAAATTTGGTCTGTACCATCACAACACCTTTCCGATGAAAAGTTGTTAAGAGAAAAACTTTACGTCAGACGGCGTGGGCGTGGCGTAGCGGCCATTTTGAGCATCCTTCGATGAACAAAGAAGTTGTTGTAACTTTAGTGTACGTTGTCATATCTGCCCGAAACTTGTCACGTTTAACAAGGGTCCAGGCCTGAGGACACCTACAGGCCAAAATTGACATTTCGTCATAGCGCCCCCCGCTGGCAACATAAAATCTGCCTTATATGACAAACATCATCCGATTTACATGAAACTTATAATGTGTGGTCTATATGTGATACTGAGCCGCCCCATATACTTTAACCATGCCCACTTACTCAGGCCACGCCCCCTTTTGTAATATTTGAACTGTTTAAGGTACACCCTTGTGTGAGGTATCATTGAACTTAGCAGAGAGTTCCTTCTTCATTGGTGATGGTTTGGCCCGCCCCCTATTCTTAAGCCACGCCCCCTTTCATAACTGGTGACCCATTTAAGGTACACTATTGTGTAAGGTATCATTGAACTCAGCAGAGAGTTCCTTCTTCATTGGTGATGGTTTGACCCGCCCCCGATGCTTTGGCCACGCCCCCTTTCACAAATAATGAACTGTACGACATTGAGTCTTGTGTGAGGTATCGTTGAACTCGTCAGGGAGTTCCCTTTTCATTGGCAATGATTTGCAACGTCTGAGTGCCGTGCAGATGCACGGTCGCAAGGAGCGGCGTCCGCCACTAACCCCGACGCGCGCAGAGGAGCGAGGGCCCGTCCATCGCTGCTTGCAGCTTTAATTATTATTATTATTCTTTCTTTCTTTCTTCCGCGCAATGAATTGCCTTTTTGAGGGGCTTATCATATTCAAAAACTCACCAAATTTGGCGGTCGCGTCAAGTCTGGTGAAAAATTACGTATTTTATGGGTTTCGGGAATAGTCGCACAAAAATGGCTCGCTAGCGCCCCCTACAAAGTTAAAAAAATGTAGCCCCTGCAGTACGTTTAACGTAGACTCACGAAACTTGGTACACCTATGTATCATGTCAAGACATACAGAAAGCGTCATTAGAGCCATACCCTAAACCCAACAGGAAGTCCGCCATTTTGAATTGAAAGTTCGAAATTAGTGCGATTTTGGCCATTTCCACATGTCGTACTTTAACGAACTCCTCCTAGAGATTTCATCCGATCAACTTCAAATTTGGTCTGTGCCATCTTAAGACATGATAGATGAAAAGTTGTAAAAAGAAAAACTTTTGATCATAGGGCATGGCTGGGCGGAGCGGCCATTTTGTGCGTTTCGTCATCGAAACAGGAAGTTGGTGTAACTCAAGTGTCCATTGTCCAATTGGCTCGAAACTTTTCACGATTCATAATAGTCCAGCCCTGAGGACATATAAGGGCCGATATTTACTCAAAGTCATAGCGCCCCCTAGTGGCAACAGGAAGTAGGCCTAAAAGTCAAGGTGCTATACTTTAACAAACTCCTCCTAGAGATTTCATCCAATGGACTTCAAATTTGGTCTGTACCATCACAACACCTTTACGATGAAAAGTTGTTAAAAGAAAAACTTTTCGTCAGACGGCGTGGGCGTGGCGTGGCGGCCATTTTGAGCATCCTTCGATGAACAAAGAAGTTGTTGTAACTTTAGTGTACGTTGTCATATCTGCCCGAAACTTCTCACGTTTAACAAGGGTCCAGGCCTGAGGACACCTACAGGCCAAAATTGACATTTCGTCATAGCGCCCCCCGCTGGCAACACGAAATCTGCCTTATATGACAAACATCATCCGATTTACATGAAACTTATAATGTGTGGTCTATATGTGATACTGAGCCGCCCCATATACTTTAACCACGCCCACGTACTCAGGCCACGCCCCCTTTCGTAATATTTGAACTGTTTAAGGTACACCCTTGTGTGAGGTATCATTGAACTCAGCAGAGAGTTCCTTCTTCATTGGTGATGGTTTGGCCCGCCCCCTATGCTTAAGCCACGCCCCCTTTCATAACTGGTGACCCATTTAAGGTACACTATTGTGTAAGGTATCATTGAACTCAGCAGAGAGTTCCTTCTTCATTGGTGATGGTTTGGCCCACCCCCTATGCTTTGGCCACGCCCCCCTTCACAAATAATGAACTGTACGACATTGAGTCTTGTGTGAGGTATCGTTGAACTCGTCAGGGAGTTCCCTTTTCATTGGTGACAATTTGCAACGTCTGATTGCCGCGCAGATGCACGGTCGCAAGGAGCGGCGTCCGCCGGTAACCCCGACACGCGCAGAGAAGCGAGGGCCCGTCCATCGCTGCTTGCAGCTTTAATTATTATTATTATTCTTTCTTCCGCGCAATGAATTGCCTTTTTGAGGGGCTTAACATATTCAAAAACTCACCAAATTTGGCGGTCGCGTCCATTCTGGTGAAAAATTACGTATTTTAAGGGCTTCGGGAATAGGCGCACAAAAATGGCTCGCTAGCGCCCCCTACAAAGTCAAAAGAATTGAGCCCCTGCAGTGCGTTTAACATAGACTCACGAAACTTGGTACACATATGTAGCATGTGAAGACGTACATAAAACGTCATTGGAGCCATACCTGAAACCCAACAGGAAGTCCGCCATCTTGAGTTGAATGTTCGAAATTAGTGCGATTTTGCCCATTTCCACATGTCGTACTTTAACGAACTCCTCCTAGAGATTTCATCCGATCAACTTCAAACTTGGTCTGTGCCATCTTAAGACGTTAAAGATGAAAAGTTGTAAAAAGAAAAACTTTTGATCATAGGGCATGGCCGTGGAGGGGCGGCCATTTTGTGCGTTTCGCCATCGAAACAGGAAGTTGGTGTAACTCAAGTGTCCATTGTCCAATTGGCTCGAAACTTTTCAGGATTCATAATAGTCCAACCCTGAGGACATATAACGTCCGATATTTACTCAATGTCATAGCGCCCCCTAGTGGCAGCAGGAAGTAGGCCAACAAGTCAAGGTGCTATACTTTAACGAACTCCTCCTAGAGATTTCATCCGATGGACTTCAAATTTGGTCTGTACCATCACAACATCTTTCCGATGAAAAGTTGTTAAAAGAAAAACTTTTTGTCAGACGGCGTGGGCGTGGCGTGGCGGCCATTTTGAGCATCCTTCGATGAACAAAGAAGTTGTTGTAACTATAGTGTACGTTGTCATATCTGCCCGAAACTTCTCAGGTTTAACAAGGGTCCAGGCCTGAGGATACCTACAGGCCAAAATTGACATTTCGTCATAGCGCCCCCCGCTGGCAACACGAAATCTGCCTTGTATGACAAACATCATCCGATTTACATGAAACTTATAATGTGTGGTCTATGTGTGATACTGAGCCGCCCCATATACTTTAACCACGCCCACGTACTCAGGCCACGCCCCCTTTTGTAATATTTGAACTGTTTAAGGTACACCCTTGTGTGAGGTATCATTGAACTCAGCAGAGAGTTCCTTCTTCATTGGTGATGGTTTGGCCCGCCCCCTATGCTTAAGCCACGCCCCCTTTCATAACTGGTGACCCATTTAATGTACACTATTGTGTAAGGTATCATTGAACTCAGCAGAGAGGTCCTTCGTCATTGGTGATGGTGTGGCCCGCCCCCTATGTTTTGGCCACGCCCTCTTTCATAACTGGTGACCCATTTAATGTACACTATTGTGTAAGGTATCATTGAACTCAGCAGAGAGGTCCTTCGTCATTGGTGATGGTGTGGCCCGCCCCCTATGTTTTGGACACGAACCCTTTCACAAATAATGAACTGTACGACATTGAGTCTTGAGTGAGGTATCGTTGAACTCGTCAGGGAGTTCCCTTTTCATTGGCGACGATTTGCAACGTCTGATTGCCGCGCAGATGCACGGTCGCAAGGAGCGGCGTCCGCCACTAACCCCGACGCGCGCAGAGGAGCGAGGGCCCGTCCATCGCTGCTTGCAGCTTTAATTATTATTGTTATCTTTATTGTTTAAATCCTCAAAAACGTTAGACAAAAACATCAATATTACAAGTATTATGTATTTTTACCTTTTCTACGTAAGTTCCGGAGTATTCCACTGATTTTTTATTATTACAGTGCATAACTTACTGAAACAAAGCTGAGCAACGTGTTGTTGCTGGAGACAAAACCACTGATTATATATATGTACATTGAAGTAGGGATGCACCGATCCACATTTTTTCACTTCCGATCCGATCCCGATTCCTGAATTTGGATATCGGCCGATACCGATACTATTCCGATACCAGAGCTGTGTTTGCTTTAATATTATTATTATCATTATTGTTGATTTTATATGATGCTGAAATAAACTCCTCTCAACGGGCAAGTATGATATGGACGTACGTATGCATGTATGTCCCAAAAGGCAACTTGAGGTAAGTATAAGGTCAGAAAAGGAAGTCAGAAAAACAGGAAAAATCTCATTCTGAAAACAGATATGCAACTGTAAGGGTTTCAAATTGACTGTCATGTCAATATTTATTACATTCCCAAAATGTCAAATACTTGAGTCTTGAAATATAAGAAAAGTGCAAGTGTAAAAATCTCTCTCTCACACACACACACACACACACACACACACACACACACACACACACACACACACACACACAATCAATAAAACAGTGTGTGAACAGCGCAAATCAAGCACACTGGCTCTTGTAGCATCAACAAATCAACGTTTTAAAATGTCAAATATCTGAAATATAAGAAAAGTGCAATAACTGTAAACATCTTACACACACACTTAGTTACACACACACACACACACACACACCTCTGTTTTCACGGCTGCGCAGCGGCTGCTCTGAAAAAGCGGCCGTCGGGACACGATCCGGGGTCTCTGGGGGACGCAACAACGGGGAAATGAAACGCCACACGCCAGCGACAACCCCGGGACAGACGATTGTGAAAGTCCTGTTTTGTTTTTGCATGTTGCTGTCTTGCTCTGCTGTGTTTCCAGTGTGAAGTATTTCCAAACAGCGGACACACAGGATAGCATCGAGCTAGCCACAATGCTGCTCATGCTACTAACCAGCTGGCTGCAAACTGCGGAATGGACTTCCTGAGCGGGGACGTGTCTCATAACTCTGTGTCTCATTGAGCCGCGCCTCCGTTCAGGAAATCTATTCCACAGTTTGCAGCAAACCAGCAGACCAGCCAGCAGGAATCACTTTTGGAGCAATTTCAGCAGACAACGTTAAAGTGCAGACATGGCTCGTGGTATCGGAAATCTCCGCAGGTTGGATCGGGAAAATCCGATACCCGAATTTCGCTGGTATCGGTCCCGATACCGATACTGGATCGGATCGGCCCCATCCCTACATTGAAGTGATACTGGCGTTAAAGACCCGCTGATCGCTGTCTGATTCTCTATGAATGCATTGTGGGATATCGGCTTTGAATGCGCCCAGCTCGGCCCATATCGTAGTGTTCTATTTTACAGCATACTGTAACATTTCACGTGTAATAAGACCAAAATAATATTATTAAAAATGAATACCATGATAACATCAAAATAAATGTTGATAGATGTAGCGTTATGGTTTTAAAAATATCAACAAACAACAAAGCAATCCTAGCCTGACAAGCCAGACTCACATCAAGATGTTGGGTCTGGGAACTCACCATTGACAGGGCTCAATCTGAGAGGCGGGATATACGGTTGTCTTTCAAATTCCCTCTGCATGCAATAGAATAGCGCTACAACCAGGCAGAGCAACAAAGAAGGTGGCGGAGCTAGTTGATAGATTAAACTTTTCCGGTCGGCAAAACTCCGAACACATCTTCCTTTTTTAAGAATGACTTCAGTGCCGTTCTTTGTTCTTTTCTCAAAGAAAAGCTTAACTCCAAGTCTTCCAGAAGACCGCTGTTCGCCAGCAGCAGCAGCAGCCATAAGCCCACCCACCGACTCTATACTCTAGAGAGTTCCTAGACCCCCTGGCTGCAAATTACATTTGCTGCTGCTAGGGTGCATCTAGATTTCTAGGCTAACGCAATCCAGCTTCCCTGGCAAAACGACCGAAATAATAACATTAAAAGAAATACATATAAACCATGATAAGATCTGGTGAATAAATGTTGATTAAAACAGTGGTTATTTGGCTAAAAATACCAATAATAGCAAAGCTGTATACAGCTTCTCTGCTGCAGCCCGACTGGCAGAAAGAAACGTGCTGTGATCACGAAAGATGTTTCCTATTGAAATACATTAGTTTAAAAAACCATCACGAAAAAAACAAGATAAACGTGTCTGTGTACACAAATCAATAGATTATATTACATGAACATTTCACGAACTGCCGTGAGACTGGGTTGTGTAGTAGCAAGAACGGAATCCAAACTCAGGCTTCAAGTCCAGACTCCAGTCTGTAGTCCACAAGTCACGTTCTCTCTCCCCGCTGTAGCAAGCTGGTAGAGGAAGCATTCCTCCTTCACACCCTTGTAGTCTCTCTCTCACAGCCCACCTCACAGTCTGATTTCAGCAGATAAAAGTTTCCAACAGAAAAGTCCACAGGTCTGGCTAATATTTTCCTTTTCTTATAGAGAGCTAACTAATCTCGGTTTGTCTCTCTGCAGCAGGCTCAGAAAGAAAATGAAATGAGCGCAGCCATCTTGAGTTACTCTTTGACCTAACTACAGCAAATTTACACAGGCACATGCGTAAACTAAAATCAAGATCAAGATTAACTTTATTGTCCCACAACGTGGGAAATTTGTCTTGGGCACTCAGCCCATGCTGCAGCCATAGTACAACCAAACAAACACAGACAGCATGTACAGACAACAAATACTGTGCAATACTGTACCACAGGCCATGCTATGGTCCTGATGGTGTATAAAAACCCAACACGGTGTCATGCAATAGGCTACACTGGTGAAACATTACTTAAAATAAATTGAATTTATAAATTTTAAGTTAAAAAAAAAAAAACAGTTCCATATCTACAACGTCAATTTGGCCTGTTCTGCCTTTTACTTGCAGCTATTTAGAAGCTTATAGACACTGGGATAAATGAGTTTTTGAAACGGTTAAGTCTGCAGCGAGGAACTCTAAACCTCCTACCTGATGGCAGCAGCTTATATTCTGCGTGCAGAACGTGAGATGTGTCGCTAACAATTCTATTGGCTTGTCGCAAAGAAGCCTGTTTATAAATAGTTTGCATGGATAAGTGGTCTTTAACACCACTGATCTTCCATGCAGTATGAATCAATCGGAACAGTTTAGTTTTCAACTGCACAGGGAGGTTGCCAAACCAAGCTGTAATACCGTATCTGACCAGGCTCTCCAGGACTGCTTGATAAAATATCAACATAATTTTTTTATCTGCACCATAAATTCGCAAACGTCGTAAGAAATGCAACCGCTGCTGCAGTCTGCAACAGAGACTGTCAACGTGTGCTCCAGGTCAGTGACTCGTCAATATAAACACCAAGATATTTGTATGAGCGGGCCTGAGTGATGGTTTGGTTGTGAATGACCACAGGCCTGCGGTCACTGACTCCCCGAGGGTCAAACACCATCTCTACAGTCTTGGAAACGTTTAGAGCAAGGTAGTTGTCGTCACACCAATTCACAAACCTTTCAATTTCCATAAAATAAGCAGATGGGTCACAGTTCTTTTTCAGCAGAGATAAAATTGTAGTGTCATCAGAAAATTTAATGACAAGATTATTTGGATAAAAACTTCTACACTCATCTGTATATAAAGTGAAAAGGACAGGTGGGCTAACACAGCCCTGGGGGGCTCCTGTGCTCAACATTTTTGATTCCGATAGCGTCCCATTAATGCTGACCTGCTGTCTGCGATTGGTTAAAAATGAGTAATACCATTTGATAATAAGGGGGTGTACTTTAAAATCATTCAACCTCCTAATTAACAGATGTGGCTGCAGCGTATTAAAAGCTGAGCTAAAATCAACGAATAGGAGGCGTGCGTATGAGGTAGGATCATGTAAATGTCTGTTAATACTATGTGTCACAGCAATGATGGCGTCATCTGTGCTTCTGTTACTCTTATATGCAAACTGAAAGGGATCTAAAAGACAACTGACCTCTGTTTTCAAGAACTGTATGATCATTTTCTCAAAACACTTCATCACCAGTGACGTAAGTGCTATAAGACGGTAGTCATTATTCTCTTTACAGCTTGCTTTTTTAGGTACGGGAATAATAGTAGAATTTTTCCAGATAGAGGGAACAGAGTGAATGTCTATAGACTTCTGAAAAATAGGGCACCATGCCTCTGCCAGCTCTTTGCTGCAAGATTTCAATAGGCGCCCAGAGATGCCATCCGGTCCAGAGGCCTTCCTGGGGCAGATGCTTGAAAAAAGTCTCTCCACAACACGCTGGTCAATGGAGATTTTTACAGAGTTCAGTGCAGGTACACCATCTAGAGCTGCTTTTTGCTCTTGAGAGAGGTCTCTTCTCTCAAAAACTCCATGCGGTGTAACACTGGCCACATAAAGTCCAAGTCTTAATTAACAATATACATCAACATTAAATATAAAACTGTTCAGAATAAATGTATATATCCAAGACAATTGTGCTATCTCCAAAACTATGTGTCAATGTGTCTATCACTCAGTAGCCTACAATTGTACGGTAAGATTTAGGCCTACTCTAGTTTTAAACTCAAAGAATAGAAAAACAGTTTAAAATTCACAAGGCATATGAGCTTACCTAATTTCAATAATAGAGCTGAAAAGATTAATCAATTAGATGTCAACTATTACATTGATCACCAACTATTTTGATAATCGATTAATCGGTTTGAAGTTGAGTACATTTTAACAAAGAAAAGTTAAAATGTTCAGATTCCAGCTCCTTCATGTGAATATTTTCGAGTTTATTCACTCCTCTGTGACAGTAACAAGATATCTGAGGACCTCATCTTGGGTTTTGTCAAACATTGATTGACATTTTTTACTATTTTCTGACATTTTATAGACCAAATAACTTATCAAATAATTGAGAAATAAACAGACGAATCAACATTGAAAAAAATCTTTAGTTGCAGCCCTAGTTAATAACTTCAACATCTCTGAACTCCGCCGTCCTAGCTCTCCAAGCTTTCCCTGACACAGACTGATTGAGACTGGAGGAAGATCTGGATCAGACACACCTCTTAAATTTGCACCTGAAGCCATGGCAACTACCTGAAGGCAGACATGGTGGTGTTGTCATAGTACCATACAGTATGTGATGAGTAATGAGTGTCTGCAACTTCCAACAATCCATCTGCTAGTTTAAAGCCAGCCACTGCTTTGTTCAATAATTCCAGTTAATTCTGATTTACAATCACTCACTGTCTAATTACAAATGCCTGGAATAAATTCAAATATGCTTTTTTGATTGTTCTGACTTTTAACTTGAAATTTGTTTAGTAAATACTTTGATTTTACTAGCATGCTGAAAATACTGTTGTAAATATCCCGTTTGATATTTTCACATTATCACCCCCCATTTAAATAGCTTTATTCAACTCCAGTAGCTAAATTTTAAGACATAAATAATATTTTTCGGTCCCTTATTGCTATTTGCAATTTATAGACTAATAGTAAAAACTAAAGGCAACATGCAGTGTTTTACGCTGGACGTGGGAGGGGGGAGGGGGGAGACAGGTTTATCGTCCTGAACACTGCTGTCCTAATCCGTTCTTAGAGGATAGAGGCTTAGAGGGACCTCAGGTTAGGTTGGCCACTAGTATTGCCTCAGAGAGAATCCTCCAAACAACCACGTACAGTATTCATGTACAGTTTTGATTCCCTCCTTATTCTAACTCACCTTCATGTCTGCGGCTCCTTCTCCGCCTCTGACCACTCTCTTCCGGTCAAATCTCCAGGATTAATTGAAGGAGCTAATCATTTCCACTGGGCTAATTTGGAGGCCATTTTAATAGCTGTTATAGGCTTAGGCCAGACAACGTATTGTTGTCCGAGACCTGTGACCTTTTTTATCTATTTATTTATTTATTTGTTTACTTTTGATTTGAACCTGCAGACTCCTCGAGATGAAGGACCGACTGGCGCAGCTGAAGGAGGTAACGTTAGGCAGAATTAGTTCGTTTAGTTATTTGTCATATTTACCCTGTGGAGCACCTGTTGCTAGCACAGGCCCTAATGTCCTATATCCCCCATAATATTAACGTAACCACGCCAACGTTACTGCGAGGAGTCTACTGCACCAAAATGTGTGGAGGCACCAATGTTTCCTATGACAGTTAAAGATCAGCTTGCTACCATTCCACATTCATT